>VXAU01004097.1:191538-256384 GCA_013399695.1 Formicarius rufipectus | reverse complement strand
AAAAAAAAAAAAGGATGGGAGCATAACATTGGGGTCAGAAGGGATAGAGGAATCAAAGCAGCCCTGTTTCAGACTAGCCTATGCTGCGTAGCATTACATCTTGCACACTTCAGGGTTTACACTTACACTGTTTCTGTCAGACAGACAGACTTCAGCATATACCAGAACACGTAAGGGTCCCCTCATGCCTTCAAATGCAAACAAATGTATTCCCTTGAAGGAAGTGTCTGACTTGGACTTCAGAACCAGGTTTCTGGTAACAGTGAGGAGAGTGTAGGGTTTTGTGATGGTTAGTGCCCCCAGTCTGGGAGGAGAGGTATAATGGGAGATACAGAAGTGCATCTGTAGTTTGCCTGTGCAACCCTACTCCTGCAGTTCTTCTACTTGCATATACTTATCACCCTGGGAATACTTAATTAATGTATAATTTTTTAAAAAATTCTTTTCATTACCTTTACTGACCCATCCATTAGAGCAATTTCCATCCCATGATCTGCAGAAACCAGGTGGTCTATACTACTTAATGATAGTCCACAAGGCAATTGTGGCCCTAGGGCTTAAGTCACTGTAAATTTACCTTGACACAAGGTAATGACAAGGACAGCAGATTTGCCTGCCTACTTCAGTTTTTCATTCCCATCCCCACATTATTTTCTCTTTTGCATGACATGCAACAAAGGAGGTGATGCAGAAGCAGAACCAAAAGGCTGAGAATGACACAGCTTCATCCGGATACGGTACTGGTCACATGCTGTCTGAAAGCAAACATGAAATAATAGACTAAGAAACTTTGCATATTTCTGTAGGTTAAAATTTGCTGAACATCTCTTGCTCCTTTAAAAACACTGTCTATGGGCTCACAGAATAGTGGAAGCTATAACACCATGGCATTACACTACACCGTGTGTATCAGGGCTGCTTCAAAGAGGAGGAGAAAAACTGCCATCTGACACAATACAATCAGACCTCTGGTTTCTTCTCCATGCCTTTGGGATTTAAGGTTTTTCTTTCTTTTTTAACCTTCAGTTCTCCTGTAAACCTAATCTATCTCTTATTCTGCACAAGCATGTAAAGGTTAAGCTTGAGTGGCACAAAGTTCATAGAGAGGCAAGCATCTATTATTACTTCTATGCACCAAAAGTCAACTTGCTTCTCTACTATCCTCATGTTAACATTTCACCTTTGTCTAACACAAAAAGAGTTCTGCAAGACAGCACAAAGCACATCGTAGAAGCTAGGAGTATATGTTGAACTAGGTGTATTCACTACTTGCCTCTTGGGCAGTGTATGAAGTACTACCAAAATGTTGCATCTTCGTGCATTAACCTGATTTGCAGTGCTACAAGTGACTGTGTGGGAAACAAAATAATTGGGATGGAGGGTGGTGAGTGATGGGGAGGAATACAGAGATGATCTATTCCTTAGAGCTGCTCCTCTCTAACATGGGTTGCACAGTGCTGTATTACTGCCTGCAGACTGCACAAATCCTGAATTAAACAATCATGTACTGGACTGCTGACTCCACTGCATTCCTGTGAAGCCTGGTGCCACAGATATTCATCCTGTTGTCACTTCTGTTTAATAATAAAAGCCCTTTCTGCTTTGTATTGTGCTGCATGCAAAACCAACAACACTGAAAGAACATTGGGGCACAAAGTCAGCTCTTCAAAGGTTAGGAAATGGCAGGTTTAAGATTTTCTGCTCCCCTTCCACATACAATACAGCCTTTCATTACAAGGCCACATACTATTTTTTCTGATGAAACCCTGTGCCTCACTCAGTGCAATAGATGGTGCCAATGCACAGCTGTGCAATGTATTGTTTTATTCTCTTCACCAACCATCTAGTTCCAGCCTCTGCTTAACTGTACACTAACCAAATCCCTTCCCTCTGCATAAAATAATTTATCTCTTCATGGATTCTCCTGTGGTGTTTGTCAATATGCCACTTGAACGCTTCAGAAGCAAAAGTTAATTTATCTTTAAATTAGAGAGGAGTTTTTATTACCTCCATTTTAAAGATGAGAAGCTGATGAAGTCAGGCTGCACTTACACAGCACAGCAACCCACCAAAACGTACCCTCACAGCCCATTTCCTCCAGTCAGCCATTCATGCACCCCAGGTGGAGCACACATCAACCTCAAAGTGTGCACACGGGGTTGGGTGTCTGGCCACAGAAAGGGGACTGTTAGAAGGGAGGTAGGCACCTCCACTTCACCTCTCTGACATGAGGCTGCGGCACAGCACATGTAGCCACTGCTGCTGTGCGCTATTGTCTTATACACTAAGCAGTAAGATGAATTTAAAAAGCCAGCAGATATTTATCAAGAGTTACACAAACAGATTACAGAGTTTTAGAGTGGTCAAATATGACCACTCTTGATCTTATGTATAACCATAGCTGTGAATTTTGGTGTGGCATTGTAGAATCACCAAGATCTCTAGTCGAGGAATTAAGGAGCACAGTCAAATTCTGTCTGCTGCTGTATTTGTTCCTGCATTTTTCCAAATGGAAGGGTATCTGCGCATAAAATACCAACTTTTTAGAATGGGTCAGGCACTTCTGAGTCACTTGAAACCTACTGAACATCTATGAAAAGCAACAGGTCCACTATAACTGCAATGGAGATGGAGCTTGTGCAGAAGGGCAGTGCAGCCATGTCACGGCAAGATGTAAATACCCTCAAGCAGGTTCATGACCTCAATGACACAGGTTATCAGTGCTCTGGAGTCCATACAACTACCTCCATCACCTTGGTTCACAGCAAACAGCTCTTAATAATGACTTGACCATTTGGTAATTAGATCAGCAGCAGAAAACACCCACTTCCTCTGGAGGAGGAGTCATGGATGTTTCTTTGCCTCTGAGGCACAGAACTGTGGAACCCCTTCCAAGCAAGGATGCCCTTTACCATGTGTCCTGATGGCCATGAGCACTCCTCTTTGCTCTTCCAGGGCTCACCCCTTTTGATGCTACCCTGTCCATCCAAGGCCGAGCCAGGCTCTTCCTTATGCTGTCTTGTTTTTCTAGTATAGCATAAATAAAAAGCATGTGCTTAGTTAGTCAGAGTAGAACTTTCATCACACGCTTCCCAGGCCTTTCATTAGTGTGATTATTTCACAGTGTTTACTTTGCTCAGCTCAAGGACATAGAAGAGTCTTCTTCCCTTTCAGATCTTTAATTATCCTTTATTCATTTTCTTTGTTTGTTTGTTTTTGGTTTTGTGTTTGTTTGTTTTTTGTTTGTTTGTTTTGTTTTGTCTGCCTGCATCTCCTCCCTGAAAGTGCTATCTACTTTGTCACATTAGTTTTTCTAGACCCAGTATCCTTTCAGAGTTGTTCTTTTTTATTTCACCTTCAGATCTCAGAGCAGTCTCTCATAGCCTTACAACTGCTCTGTATCATCTGAATTTTTAATTTACAATGAAATTCTCTTCAACAAAACTGTAATTATTGTTGCATTTATAATCTAACCTGCTTCTACCTTCTGACATAGCAGTCTGTGCACTGTATTTGGTACCCACAGGTATTGATTCCCTGAGTAGCTGAGTTTATTGAAATATTTCGCTTCAGCCATCACATTGCTTCCTTGCAACATCAGAGAGAGATTTTAGGGAGGATTCCTTGCAGTGAACAACAGTCACCTTTCATTTTCAAGCCGCTGAGATTTCAGGGACTCCTATATAGCCAGGAGGCAATGCTATACTTAAAGCTATCACCTCTTAAATAGCAGGATTGATTAAAAGAGCTTGTACTTGGTACACCCATAGTCCTTTCCACTCTCAATCAAAAAGCAACAAGTACTTTTTAAGGATGTTTCTTTTGCTGAGAGCCTATCAGGTGATGTTTATGCCAGATGAAGGACTCACTGTAATACTTTCTTTAGTAGTATTTACCACACAACTCGATGGTTCCTACCTCAATGATGTGTGTGATCTGACAGCTCTTTCCTTTCTACTGTTTTGTCCCCATGTCTAATGAGTCCTCTCAGTCCTAGCAATCTAATCTCAAGATTCTGCTCATTCCCACCTCTCTGCTTCCAAGTTTCATTGCCTGGTTGTGAGCAGGTTCCCACCCCCTCTGCATGGAAGATGTGCTCCACAGGTCATTCCATCCAGGATTGGTGAATTTGTCATTTAGGGTTGCTTTCTTTGTTTTTCTTTTAATTTTTCTGCATTTCTAGCACAATTTTGGGGCACATTTTCATATTTCTCAATTCTGAATTTTTTTCTTTTCTAAATTAAGGAAAAAAAAAAAAAGCTCCATATGGTTGAAATGCTACTCTCCCCTGCACTGCATCACTCAAAACATGCAGCTATTGAGCTTCCCAAAATAAGCTGGAATGTCCAATGAGGGAATTACCTTCCCTTTGCACACAGTTCCTTTTCATCCCATAAACCAGACTGTTCCTCCTCAGTCCCCAGCTGCTCCCGAGACAGCTGCAGCAGTGGCATGGCAGGATCTGTGATGCATTTCTGGGCATGTGGTTTGCCACGCAGGCAGCAGCTGGGCATGCAGCTCGGCGCAGGTGGGACAACAGGGCCCTACTTGCCAGCACACAAAGGGAAAGGAGGACTAAGTTTTGCTGATAAGCAAAGACTATAAGAGGGAGAGGAGGCAACCTCTGCAGGGCAGAAGAGGGAAGAAGGATTGAAGAGCAAGAAACAGTTTTGGAAGAAAATAAAAAGTAAAGACTCTTCTTAATTTCTAGACAGTGTCCTTGCCATCCCCCCCCCTTCACTTATCACCTATCACAGCCACTACTTATTTCATCAGATCTCTCAGAAGGCAGAAAAGTTGGAAAACAGGAGAGCAACAGCTTGAGTCCTGAGGAAAAAGTCTTTGCATGTAACCTGGCACTTCTCTCACAGTGCTGCTGCTGCCTGACAATCTTGCTTTAAGAGAGTAATAACCTTCCCTGCATCTGTTTATGTGGAAACTGTCTAATCCAGTCACTTCATCACAAGGAACAGGCTCTGGTACCCCCACCCACTCCAGCAGGAGTCTTTCTTTTGCCTTCCTCCTTCACACGGCAGCAGCAGGATCTTAAAGTATTTGCTTCGTCCTCAGTTCTCTACCCAAGTCTCAAAAGTCATATTTCACTGTATCAAATACTAAACATGGGGTGACATTTAATTTTCAGCACAGGTTACCATTCCAGAACAGTGATCTACAGATCTAATGCCTTGGTGTGCGCTGTACACCTGTTCAGATTATAACCATGGATTTAGAGAAACACCATTGATTCACAATTCAGCTATTTTAAATTAATTAAGAGCAGATTAAATTTTCACATCTGATCCCAAATCTCTTTGCAAATTTGCAACCTAATATTTCTTTCAGACACCCTTTTTCCCCCTTCTCAGAGATGTTACCTTTCTTGGAGTACAAAAGATGCAAGATAACAAATTAAAACTGACTGTTGAGGAGGAAGCCGTGTGAGTGATCATTCACACACACACTGGTTGGCCTCCCCTTTGATTCACCCCTACAATATTGTTTGGAGCTGATCTCACTGCATCTGGTATATTTTAAGCCCTCAGAATTCAAATAGAAACCAAACTTCAACTTTTGTCAAAAAAAGTAAGTGAATTCCAGGGGTGCAGTCATGCATAGCTTTCAGTCTCTCAGTGCACATGCACTCCCCTCCTGCCCCAAAGATTCATTCTAACTTTTCTGGCATTGGACTCACAGGCTTTGTTGATTTACATAGTGATTCCAGAGGAACTTGTGACAGTCAGCTTTCTTGGGTTTTTTTGTTTGATTGTTTGGGGTTTTTTTGTTTGATTTGGTTTTTGTTTGGTTTTTTGTTTGTTTGGTTGGTTTTTGTTGGGGTTTTTTTGGTGGTTTTTTTTTTTTTTTCTTCTTCTTCCAAGTGGCTGTGCTAATGGTTTGAACCCTTACAAAGTGCACCAGAGCAGTTGTACTTTGGTCACATCAAATGTCCAGCAAGTCAAGTACCTCATTTTTAACAGGAGGCAATAGCAGATGCTCATTATAAGCTGTTATCATTTTACATTAATATGCCAGGCTGCACAAATCACAGCTGAAGCCTCTGACTCATCATCTATCTTGGATTTAGCTGCCCTTGTTGCAACCCTCACTCTTGCTTTTGGGAGTGGATGTGGTGGGGAGAAGGTAATCACTTTAGCTGCAGCTATATATGAGGAAAAGTGAAGCAGAGCCTCTAGACTTTTCCACAGTTTAAATGTGAATGCTTTCTTTTCAGTCAGAAATTAAACTGAGCCTGCTATCTGCCTAGCTTCATTCCTCTGATCCAAAAAATGAAAGTATTTCTTCTAAAAATTGATATATTGTAGACTTCCCTGGAAAAAGAAAATGTGTTTGAGTAAAATAAACAGCAGATTTAAAAAACAGGGTGGTTTTACCTTTGCTGTGCACATATGTACTACTTGCAGTTATAAAAGTGCTGGAAAATTCTTAGATCAAGGTGATATTTAAATTAGAAGATGTCTCTTAAATTTATCCCTTTTAGACGAGAGTTTTACACATTTGACAGGCTGCTAAATCCCTCAGAAATCCTCATGAATTGTCACTACTGGGAAAGGCTGTTAATATACAGCTTATTGTAGTATGGGCACTGTCATTTAAAAATGCAGCTGGACAGATAAAGTTTAGATCAATGTTAGCTGGTTTTAGATCATCTGGCAAATTTTGTTATTATAGTGGTCTTGTATGTACTTTAACAAACGACAAACTATGCTGTTTCTTGATGAAGCATTGCCAAGAACAGGGGCACGTAACAAATGTTACTTCTTCCAGAAGGAAGATAACCCAAAGGATATGCAGAAAAAGAAAATTTACAAAATCTGACTTGGATAATATTGGTATGGTATAAAAAAAGCTTGGTTACTAGCAGATTACAGGACAGGTTAACATTTTGAATTTGAATTCATGGAACTTTATGAACAAGCAGTGGAACTTCAGCATTGGTCCTGAAATCACCACTGCTTTACCGCCCTTCCTTAGTTTGGACTTTGGAAGGCTATAGGGAAGCAACATTAGCCAAATTTTGTTGTACTAGATATAAAAAAGAAGTTTGAACTAAAAGGATATTTTTACAGAAAGTACACCTTCTCTTGCAACATTTTTTTGTCATTGTCAAAATAGCTAAATACTGGGATAGCACCAAAACTCCCCCAATTTATCTCTGAAAACCATTCCTTGCTTTTCCCTGCTTTCCTAGACAGAAAGCCCTATATTTTTCCTTGCACAGAACCTAGTTTTCTAGCCAAGGCCACTAGTAAATCAAACTTTTTTACTGCTTTTGCATTGTGTAAATAACTATGGAATGTAATGAAGAAAGGGGCTGTGGGACTTCATGTACTCAGTTTTTTTTCAAATCCATTATCCTCCATGGTTACACCATTTTTCTTCTCTCTACTCCTTATACTTTCTTTTTGCTACATTGTAAACATTAAAAAAACCCCTACAAAACTTGAAGGCAAAATTCATAAAAACAGTAGGTTGGAACAACTGGCAGCTCTCAAAAACCATTGTTTAATTGAAAAGTTAGAAAATAAAAGCAAGTACATGAATTGTTGAAATTGTCTGCATGAAACATTTATAGTGAAAAACTCCATTCCATAAAGATAGATGGGATGACATCTTTTATGCAAAAATAAAACAATTTATTTTCCTGCAAAGCTGACATCTTGTAAGAGTGTTTTGGAAAAACAAACTGGAGCACAGAGCTGCAGAAAAATGCAAACCCTACTTGCCAAAATATTTCTGTATCCACATGAGTGACCTAAGGGAGGGGATAGGGAGCCAAAGGTGGCACTGAGATGTAATGAATTAACCTGCCTCCTCCCATGTGAAGAAGTTTAAATAAAAATCAAAGGGATCTTTATCCCACTGACAATATGGTATGCAAGGTCACATGGCCTAATATTTTAAGAGGATTAAAGCTAAATCTCTGCAAACTTTGAAATGGCCCAACCAAGCCTGTAAGCTTTTCAATTTAAATGGGTGCACAGCATGACTTCCATGGTCAACTGGAATTTGGTAGCTTGAGATGTAGTGAAGTGGACTCTGAAACAAATCAATCCTGCAGTGAGAGGTTTTGCATGGTATCTGTTAATTTGGAGCTGTGCAGGAGGTGGAAACAAAATGGATCACCAAAAATAAAGCCCATTATGAACAAAGTTTTGTGAAAAGGAAAAAATCCTTCATATTTATTATTCATCAAATGAGGAAAACCATTTAGGAAGAATGCTTCTTTTCTAGGAGAATTGCAAACACCAGGGTCTAACTGGATCACACAAACCACTTAAGCAGCAATCCCATCACTCTTAAAAGCCATAATTTTCTATGAAACATGAAAAACCCTACTCTAGACAGTGAAGAACAATCTTTCACTATAACATCTCTATTTGAATCTCAGATGTTATCACATGCAAGGTACATGTGGAGTAAATCTATTCACCATATGGAGAAAATTGTTAATTTTCCGGCAGAATCCAGCCACCAGCTGGCAGGCAACTACTGACAAGCAAACAAGAAGCTATCCCAAAAACCACTGATAAAAATAACATAACAACATGCATTCAACCTGAACCATCAATTGCTGTTAGGGACACAGCTGACAGGGAAATTAAAAAAACCAAACCAAAACAAAAAACAACAACAAGGAAAAAAAAAACCACAAAAAACCCAAATCAAAACCAAAAAAACACAAAAAACAAAACAAAACAAAACAAAAACAAAAAAAACCAGAAACAAACAAACAAACAAAAACAACAACCACAAAAAAACCAAACAAAAAAAAAACCCAAAAACACACACACACAAAACAACCAACCAACCAAACCAGAAAAACACCTCAAAACAACAACAACCAAACCAACCAAAAAAAACCAAAACCAGAAACAAAAAAAAGAAAAGTATCTTCTCTGAAAACACCATGTGAATTTATGTGCTTGTGTTTTAGGAGTATGGTGAAATATCTCCATGTTAAATGCAATAGTAGTAAAGTAGCTGGGGAGATACGTTCCCTCTAATTTTGATGACTGCCCATTGGAACTCAGACTTGATCCTCCAGATATGAAAAGAAGTGAACATTTGCTTCACAGTAGTGTCCCAGACAAGTAATTTTTAAATAATTGTACCAACACCATAGCTGCAGTTACCTAGAAACTGAAAAAACTGTTGCTGATCTACCAGAAAGTCTGGAAAAATTCAACAGTTTTGTTAAGAGTGCAGAACCCTTCTGGATCTTAAGATAATTGCTCTTTTCTGGAAAAAAAAAAAAAAAGGAGAACCATTTAAATTATTTATGTAAAAGAAGTGGCTGATGAATTATGGTTAGTTCTGTACCTTTTATCCTTTCATGTGGAAATGCTGATACGGAGACACAGCTTTTCCTTTCCTTTGCCACAGCCAATGCTTTTTTAACATCTCTTTTCTGTCCACTTTCTTCCAGCCTTCCTGTTGCTTCTACTAAATAAATTCATGAGTTAGGCCAGACACCCTTGGGTGAAAGGGAAAACTACAAGAGAGAATATATTTTCAGGAGAAAATGTGAGGCATTTTTAACCAACCAAGCTTTTAACCCAAACCCTCTCAGAAGGAAATATTTGGCATGCATGGACTGAGACTCTCTCAGTAACCCTTAAGACAACGATGACAACGACAACAAAAAAATGCTGCTTCTAAAGTATTTTTTTTTCCATTTCAATGTTATTTAGTGCCAATCTGTTCCCAGAGGCTTCCTCGGCAAAACAAACAGAAAGTAACAGGACCAAGAGACTGCAGGGTGTGCCCAGCATTCGCCAGCTACACTTCAGCAGCTCAGACACTTGCTTGTGTGCCTCTGTGTCCCTGAGAGGTCAAAACAGCAGGGTTAGGTGGAGGGGTCAAGTTAAAGAAGACAACAACAACAAAAGTACTTAGGAAAGCAGCATTTTAAAAAGGCACAGTCAAGTGAGCAACATTCTACATAATAACCCAGTTTTAAGCACCTATCTCAAGATCTTAATTAGCCTATTCTGCTTTAATTTCACATATCCCCTCTTTTCCTTCAGTATCTTTATAGAACAATTTTTAGGCAACTGCTTCTATGTTTAAATTTATATCCATCTAGGCAGGATATGAGTATGATTATTTATGATTAGTCCTGCAAGTATTCCCATTTGATCAGTATAATAACACAAAGAAATTAACCCTCTGCACTCCTGTCCCTAAGTAACTGCCAGCACCCCACTAAAATATTTTTTTTTTCCCAACAAAGCTTTCATTTTCATTTTTTTTTCTTTTCTGATATACTCTTGTTAGTTTTATAGAACATTTTCAACTATGTCTGTGCTTGAAATAATTACCTTTTTATTCATAGATATTCTTGGGACAAAACATCAGTTTGGAATTTGGGGCCAGCAGTTTCACCTGTTACTGTCCAGGTAAGGTGCCCAGGGACTGTGTCTGACTGTGTTAGCTGTCTGAAGTGACAGCTACCAGCACTCTTAAGACTGGAATGGTCATGGATATAGTGACCATGGGATGCCCCATTGATTCACCCAGGCCTCCCCTTGCTGGACCAGAAGAGCACCTCGTCCCTCACTCCAGATGTTCCAGCCACAGCTTAGACCTCTGTGGCATGATCAGGTTTCATTTATTGCAGCAGGACTGACCATCAGGTACTCCCCAGGCAGCACTGCTTACAGGATTTGTGCACCTTATTATTCTTGATTTCAGTTTTGATCCTCCTTTCTGCTACCCTCATACCTCTCCTTGCCTACTGCAGCCTCTTCCCAAATAAACAGCAGCCCGTTTTTTTTTTTTCCTATGGCTGCCAGTTTTGTTGCATCTATACCCAAATAAAGCATTACTGATGCAGTTACCTAGGTGCTGGTGGCCTTGCAGGACTACAGAAAAGGAAGGTCCCAGCACTCCTCAGCTCAGTTATCTGTGATGGCTCATTGTTCCTCATGTAACTCCCTCTTAACCACCTGTGGAATCCATCCATCCATCCATCCATCCATCCATCCATCCCTCATGGTGTTTTCTCTGACTTCTGTCAGCTCCTTATATGGTTATCTGTCACATCCAGCATTTCTCATATCATGTTTCATCCTTTTCCATTGAACATCCCATCCATTTGCCTAAATGGCAGGGCAGGACCCAGACAGAGGTGCACACATTTGCCTGCAGCCATAAAAGTCAGTGAGGAGAACCAGTACCCAAGTCACTTCTCTCTTCCAAAGCAAAATGTTCTTTTGTGGCCAAATGATACTGTAAACTTGTGTCCAGCATTTTCTGACCAATCCTTGGGGAAAGACTGCAGTTGCAGGTTGGTACGTTTGGCAGTCCATTTTCAAACCTGTTTTCCTATACCTAGTGCTTGACTTTTCTTCTGGTTTCTGGTCCATTGTTTCTTTTTCTGGGCCATAACTGAGGTGATACACCGCACTCTCTGGAAGAGTAACTTTCTGCCAGCAAGTCCAATAGCAATGTGCATGAGTGAGACAGGACACGTGAAAATAGGAGACCCTTCAGATCTTGAACCTACGGAGTGGCTGACTGAAGTTTAGCTGCTTAGTGAGGTGGGTATAAAATAAAGTTCTGTGTTACAGGTAAAGTGGTCAAACAGATACTGAAAAATCAATCCCTGTCTTTCCCTATCTTCTTGCAAGTTCTTCTTCTTCAGCTCTGGCTGTTCATTTGACTCCGCAGCAGGCTGTTGGAAAAGGGGAAATACAGCAGGAAGCTCTTCATCGGCACAGACAGCAATTCACTAATGCAAACTTAGTTGAGGCTGGAGGCTCAGTTCATTATTCACTCAAATCATTGTCAGAGATGCCTCTTCAAATTAAATGCAGGATAGAAGACTCAGACTTCTTGTGCCCACACCAACAGCCACGTGCAAAGTCAAATGTCCTGGATGTGGAAGACCTGTCTCACAAAATAGGACACTAGGGCAGCACTTCTTGATGCACGGCCATTGCTGCTACATTGTTTCTTTATGTGGAAAGGCAATATGGCAGTAGGTTTCCCATCTAATTTTTGCTTTTCTATTAGCAAGTGAAAAAGTTCCATCTTTCTGAAAACTGGCTTCCTTCCCGGTATCTCTGGATAGTTACCTCAAAAATGAAAGCATTGAGAAGAATGCTTTTTCAAAAAGAAGTAATTTTTGAAAGGTCCCTGAGATATATATTTAACTTTGAACCATAAATATCTTTGTTGGACAGCACAACAAAATAGCATTTGAAAGAAACCAATATATTTTCAATATTGAAGAGGCAGAATACTTTGTAATAAATTACATTAACTTTGTTGCCATTACTTCCTTTCGTTCATAAGCATTTGAAGCCTTTGTCTCTGCTGTGAACATCCAGACAGTACCTTTATAGAGCACAACTGATTTTTTGTTTTGTACGTTTACATGATATTAACATAATCCCACCTAAAAAAATGCAAAGGGATGAAAATACAGGCTGCTAAATTAGCTTCTCTGGGGTTGGAAGTGCATTATGGGTAGCAATTAGAAATTGTCTGCACTAACCATCAACCAAGTGAGGAGATTTAGCACATCACAGAAATTAATGAGTCTCCATGTAAAGGATTATAGCAATTCTTTCCTCAAAACTACCTCCTTGCTTGCAGCAACAGTAAATGCAATTTAACTTCTTGAGGCAACAGAAATGGTTCTCACTGAAATGCTGAGAGAGGCAAATGCAGATGCCATGATCTCCAACGTAAGGAATGCAATATGAACCTCTGCCCTAACCTGCTCTACCTTTCTGCAGCTTGACCTCACTGGCCCAGGGACTTGTAAGCTGAACTTCTTAATGTTTTACATGCAGTGTTCTCAGCAAGATATTTATTTGCTGAAACTCTAGATCCTTTCATGCTGTGGTTCTCCCTACCCACCCTGCAAGTGGAATTGTAGGTAAGATTTTTCTTAAGGAAAAAAAAATAAAAATGTTGGGGGAGAACTAGCAAAGAGAATGAAATCAGAAAACTGAAAAATAAGACAAAGTATAGCCTGACTTTGTGCAATTGAGATTCCCATGCTGGTTTATTTGTAGCCAATATCAGAGTTGCCCAGGCTCTATTCATATGCTAGATGGTCAACCTGAAATAAACACTTTTCTTCTCACTGAGAAGCTGCCACAGGCCTAGAAGACAGTCATCCACAAGGGAGTGAAATGAAATGATGAGAAGAGTCTAGGGATCATAACAGTAATAGAACCATTGAACCAAGGAAAAGCAGAAGAGTTTGGAGCATCATCACTTCTTTGCAAGGAACCTGAAGGCAGAAGGCTAACATCTTCCAAGGGAACAACTTCTGTTTGAATACTCTGCAGGGGCCAGGACTTGAGGTAGAACCCTGACACAAAGCAAATGCATATCAAGCTGCTGTCCTCTAATTAGGCAGCTGGACATCTTTCTTGAAGCAAAGGAGCAGCAAAAAGAACGAATAGAGAATGAACACAGAAATGAAACAACTGTGAGACTGTGACTTGCAGTACTGCAAAAAGCACACACTCTTCTTTCTTACCTCCTGTCAAAAATACAATTGTCCAGGGAATAAGAGAATTTTGTCATAATAGTACACAGGTCTTGACTGAGGAGTTAAAAGGTCAGGAGTTTGCCTTAAGAGTGATGAGGGGAGAACTGATCTGAACAGAAATATTTAAGTATATTTAAGAATTAAGATTAATTACAAGACAATCCTCCATTGCTTTCTCATTCCATTACCTCCAATGTCATTGTAGTTCTGCCATGAGAGAATGTATTTCTAAGAGTTTTTTCCACAGGGACTCTCTTTCTTCATTTAGCCTTTTTCCATTGATCACACCAAACCTTTTCTCTCTGTCCTCTAAATATCTTGCTCCAACTGGTTGATGTCACCCTTCCTGAACAGTGGTTCCCTCAGCTCATGCTGCGCTCACACCTTTCTACATCTCCTGCATCCTGCACCAGTATGCCCTGCCACTCCAATCACTCAAATACTTCACATGCACAGCAGTTGCCTTCCTACCCAACTTCATCATACAGAACTGTGAAATCCAGGAATTAAACATGATATTCTGCAAGAGAGTGATTAATGTTCATCCAAATTAGGACTGATAGTAGTAATGTACCACTCAAACAAGGACAGGTGATGGCAGAGTTATATGCACAAAACATAGTTATTTGGATTGGAGGCCTTGCTTGTTAAGAGTTCTACTACTCAGTTTGAAGAACAATCAAGTAGCTTCCTTTGCCTCTAATGGAGTCTGGTGTTTGTCTGCCAGCTGTCATACTGTCCCTATCTGAGGGAGCTTTTATACTTTGAGATCAGAAAGTACACTTTTGATCATGTCTCTTTGCCTTTATAACAAGATAGATTACATGCTGAAGATATTTTCAGACATGTTCTCAAGGAAATAATAAATTCAATATTCCAGAGAGAAACTTCACCTTAGAATTAAGATGCATAAACGGTGCATATCTTTTCCCCAAAACCATATAGTGTAGTCCAGCAGCAGAGTTCATTGTGGTATGTTTTTACTGCTCATTTTTGCTTCCATAATTATGAGCAACATACAGATGTTTAGCTCAAGAGAAGAAAAAGTGTTAAGCCTTTCCTTGTGCCTGTAATACATAAATGTTTTATGGAGAACATGTACTTCTAGTGGAGTAGAAAAGGTTTGTGAGTTCTCAGTATACAAGAATCTCATCACCAAAATACACAACTCCTGTGCTTTAGACAAGCCATGGAAGACATAATGCATTAAAAATGTGTGTGATTTTACCAAAGCTAAACAGTGGAGGCATGCCTTTCTACACAGTAGCTTCAGTGGGCCAGCTATACCTGTTTTTAACACCTCTACAACTGGATAATAATAAGGTGGAGAAAAGTATGTTACAATATAAACAATATATACAATATAAACAATATTACTGATTTGAAAACCTACAAGCACAACAGCACCCACTTCAGCTACACCTCACATAAGAGGAAAACTCATCCAAAAGTTGGTCCAGGCTTGTAGAGTGCTTCATGCACATGGTAAGATGGATGTACAAAGCTATTGAGGTTTACAGAGGAAGGCCACATCAAATCATGTATCCATACATTCTTCCAAGCAACATCAAAGGCGAAGCGTAAGCTACATTAGCTGACTGTCAAGCAAATCATGAAGACCATGACACATGAGATGGATTTTCTGCTGCCCCTTTCCAACTGTGTAGACTAATCCATGACAATAAAAGAAGCAAAACATTGAGCAAGGATGTCTTTTATCAAAGCCCTCTCCAAGTCAGGTTAAAGTTAGAAATTAAGAAGGTGGTATAAAAAAATAACTGTGTAACAATTATTTATGTCCATGCTGAGAAGAAAAGCAGAGTGCCAGTGCAATCTGCATTAATAAATCATTGCCTAAAGCATATCTACTGTATTCCTACAATCAGGATGCAGGAAGCTCCTTTCCTAGTCATGTGCTTTGTTTTCTGGGTAGAGTCTCATTTTCCCAAGAAATCTTATTTCATTCTTCATCAAGAAAGGCAGAATATTGTATCCAAAATAGTCAGTTTGTTGAAGTAGTCTTGTAAGAGGCAGGCATTTAACATTACTAACTCTTCAAAAATGTGCTTCACCCAGGTATCTGATCTCCTGGGTGGATGCTATCACACCTATGCCACTGCGTAAAATTGAGGCAGCATTCCAAGATTCATTGCTTTTTAGAAAGGTTTGACAGAGTCTTTGTGTTTTGCACAGAACACAAAACTGCTGGCAAATGTGAGAAGCAGGTATGTCAGGAAAACTGGCCACAAACTCCCACATTTTAAGCTTGTGACCAGATTTACACGGGAGGCAGATGCTAAAGTGCAGCTGTCAATACAACAGGAGTCCTGTGAGTTTCATCACTGAAGCTGCATTTGAGTTCTCAAATTCGAGGTCAGAGTACAGGCCCAGAGTGCCTTCCAACAACAGAAACACACCAGCAAACAGCTCCAATAAAAAATATTTGTCTGGACAATCCAGTTACTGTCTCCTAAGGCTATGATGCTAAATTTGGATACAGTTAGTGGAGAACTTTGCACAAAAAACCAAAATTGACTACAGTTTTTCAGATGCAGAATAAGACAGGCTTTAGGCAGGATTATTTTTTTTTTTCTTCTCTTAGGACAAAAGTTCTTTTGTGGGCTTGTTTTCCTGCCATTTAATTATGTGGTCCCATATAAAAGATGATATGTCTGACATTCCTTCACCCCTTCCAGTGCCTCGGAAAGGATCCACAAGGCAGATCACACATGAGTGATTGCTTTGCATATGCTCAGCCAAGCCCACCTGGCTGGGTGGTGCAGACAGGCACACAGCAAGGTCTTCTGCTTCTAAAAAAAGGCAGTAGACTTTTAATAGTTGACAGTCTATTTGCTGGGCCTTATTTCTTGTCATTGCTGTACTATTTTGTACTTTTTTTTGTGGACCTAAATGAAAAGGAAAGTACATGAAACCACTGTAGTCCCACTCCTATATGCTGGAAATGGGCAATATTCAGCAATCCAATGGCACAGGAAAATCTGAGATAGGATCCATAGTTCTGCCAGATCATAGCTGAAGTTCCTCATTCATTTTTGTACACTTGATGGGTTGAGCCAAAGTTATCTGAAAAGTGGTCTCTGACAAAGGCCATTCTTAGGAGCACTGACTAACAGCCATGGTTTGAGCTTAACAAATGTTGCTCTTGAAAGACTTGTAGGAGACTGCAGGAGTCCATGGAGAACCAAAACAAATGGGGCAGATCTTGGGATAAGCCTGTGCAATGGATTTTTTAGGTGAGGCACAGTGTGCACGGAACTGGCCCCACTCCCTTTACTCCTGAGGTTCATTTTGCCACGTCCGAGCACACTCGGATGGTGACAGTGAGTTCCTTGGGATTCGAACTGGCATCCTCAGAGGACGAGCTGGCTCCAGAGGTGGTGACTTACACCACTCGGCCAACGCCTGCCGCATGGGAGTGGAAATATCAGATAAGACATAGCGCTACTGTTTTTGACTGAGAGTGAAGGAGCTTGTTACTGCCTATCATGACAGCCATTTCTTCTTTTGGCCCTAGCTGCCACCTTTTTCTTTACCCTGTTTCTCCCTCTTCAAATTCCTTTATTCTCAATTCTTCTCCCCCAAGAGTGTATCTACCCCCATTGCTGAGATTGAAGCTTGTATCTATACTCAAAATACCTTGAACCTGTGAATGTCCTGTAGCTCAAAGGAAAAAGCAAGCTAAGGAGATGGGTAAAATATGTCTAGAAGCTAGTGACTTTAAGGCCATCTTAGGTCTTCTTGCACTCATATACCATGTTGTTATTATAACTGCAGCAGTATTCTTCATAGTAATCAGCATTCATGCTTGGGTTTTAGTTAGTTCTTTCTTAGTATATCCAATGGCTTTACCAAGGGGTAAATTCTGTTGGAGAAAACTCCATACAATAGGCAGTGATGGTATTCTCTGTGAACCACTGGTCTGTAGGTAGAAGAGAGTCAAATGAATAAGGAAGTTCAATCATGTATATAAATGTGTGTGTGTGTGTATACAAACATCACAGAATCATAGAATGGTTTGGGTTGGAAGGGAACTTAATGGTCATCTAATTCCAAGCCCCCTGCCATGGACAGGAATACCTTCCACCACATCAGGTTGCTTGTATGTAATGCATGTAATATATATAAGTATATACACATATATACGACCCATAAACGTATTTGATCATATCCCAGGTCCATGAAAGGTGATAACCAGTCTCATCCACTCTTTCCCTCCAGATTACCTGGCCTCCATATAAATAAAAATCTTATGTGTGAGGCAAACAGGAGCCAGAGCTGTCTTCAAGAGGAAATCAAGAATCAGCCATTGTATCTTTTTTTATTCAAATCAAGTTTTAGAAGACTGTTTATAATCAATTTATTCACATAAGTGTCTGTTTCCTCACTCAAATTCCAGTCATCTGTGGTACAATTAAATGCATGAAATAAGAGAGTTTTCCCTGGACAATGCTAAATTACTGTCTGCTGGAAAGGAAAGCTGTTTTGAAGAAATTCATGATAAAGGCAAGGCTGTTGATCTACATAGGCAGAAAGACATATCATGCCAAGTTTCATTTATGTACATTTTTATTTTTTCACTGTTTTGTCAAGAACCCTGCAGCACAGTTCAGTGATAGCGGGTAGTGCTTGAATGAGTGGGTAAAGGATGTCAAACTGAGTACAAGAATGAAAGCATTGGCCTTGACTATGGAAGGTCTGGTTGATTTAAAAGCTAATTCAATGATACAAGCCTTCACTCAGCTGGTTTGTTCAAAGTATGCAAGGAGACTTTTTTTTTCTTTTTTTTCTTTTTGTCTTTTGAATGTGTGTTCCAGGCCTCAGGCATCTGTTCACAGGCTTTTTCTTTCTTGCCATGGAGAGAAAGCTTCTCACTGGTCTGAAAGATAGAGTTAGGACACAACACCACTCTAATTAGTTGTGAAAGAGTTTTCTTGCTTCCTTTTGGTTCTGGGCACGTCTTTTCTCATGTCACTAGTGTCTCCTAAACCTCCCTCAGTTATATCAGCTCAAGACACTCGGAGCCTGCTACAGCAAGCTGTAAGATGCTCAGCACTTGCCTCTGAACAGTACTGGTCATCAGTGAGCCAGCAGCTGTGCTGTGAGTAGGATGGCGTGGGCATGGGTCAGGGACAGGAGCTCTGGCTGTTCAGGAATGAAGCCAATCAGCTCCTCCTTGATCTTGTTTCCAGGCTACTGACCTGAAGGATGAACTGGAGGTCACTTTCTGGTCTAGATCTCCAACTGGGGTTGTGATGACACCTAGTCAAGAGCTGGGGCTGTCTCATCCTTTTATAATTGGATCAATGTTCTGGCTTGTCTGGATAATGGAGAGGTTCTATAACATTTGTATATATATTCCAATACTGTATGGACTTGTCATGTCACAACAGAAGGGACTTATTCATGTAAGAAAAAAAGGAAAAGAATAAATCCTTCAGATCCTGCAGGATAAAAATGGTTTTCTTGAATCAATCTTCATCTGATGGTAGTGTAATTATGCATTATTTACCAAGGTCCAGTCTTTTACTCACAGCACAAAAATTGCAAAGGTGTCTGGCACTAGTAAATTAGATAACAAAGAGGGTGATTTTTCATTTTTACAAATCATTAGTTCTTTTCATGTTTAAACTTGCCCTTTCCAACGAAAGACTTATTTTGAGTGTCTGGAATATACAATATGTTTCATTCTTGACCCAACTGGTATGTTAATCATTGCACTGGATTGATTCTTCTCTCTCACAGAAAACAGCATTAAAAGCTTTATAAAGTGTGAAGAAAGAAAGCAAGCCACAAATGGACAAATAAGCCTTTGCCAATAGAGAGATTGTAAGGTCAGGAACTTTATCAGCGGACAAAATATGAAAGGTACAGTTCTTTCACCTGTTCCTGTGACCAACACATCCTCTGTGCCACAGCCCTTTAAGAAAAGAGAATTCTTAATGGGAGATACATGAAACTCCCGGAGTTCTGACAAAACTGTCTGCACTGGACCACTGGAAAGTGATGGCATCCTAAAATCCTTTTCGTTGCAGGTGGGAAAATGTTACTGTGCTGCCCTCTAATGCTCACAGACTGGCATTCATTCATGAATGTTGAGGGTTGAGGTTAGTGTCGTTTAATAAGCAAACCACTGCTTTTTTGTCCTCTCTCATCACATAAAATTGGAAAAACAAGGTTTTATGCTAAATTCAGTGTCACTTTTCCTATGTAAGCACACTTGTTATTATGCAGTGAAAGCATGAATTACTGAGCACTTTGGAGTTGTAATCCAGTTTGTGGATGTTTCATTTAAAGTGTGCCATGAGTGAATTGTCTCACAGTGATGTATTGATAGGCTCTAGGCTAATACTGTCAGTGACCAGTAAAATAAGGCAACTCAGCACAAATGGAAAAAATAGGCCAACTGTTCTTTTACAAAATAATGATAGACATGTTAGGATCCTGTGCCTTTAAATTTTGGAGCATGTAGAAATTATACTGCCTGGTCTATCATACCTTGCAGAAGCACTTCACAGGATCACTTAATCTTTTTCAGGAACTTTCCTACCCTAAGTTTCTTATTGTTCTCCCTCTGCATCACCTAAAACCCTGTCAAAACTTAAAGCCACTATCCAAGACTAATCCAAGACTGACCGCTTGAGCTTTGTGCTTTCACACATCCTGTTTTGCACTTAAATAGATGCTAGCAGAGCTCACTCTTCTTCTTCCTTGCAAAGAGGTGCAGAAAAAGAGGAGCTCCAGTTTAAGGCTGATCATCATTCAGCCCCTTTCTATCTTCAAAACTTGACTTTGAAGTCTGAGTCATATGGCAGCAGCCACATGATTATTACCACGATGGAGGCAGGAGGAGGAAGAGGAGGGAGGGTGGGAGTGCAAGCAGGAAAGCACTTCCACAGAAACCCAGTGAGGATCAGAATCTGAACTAGCTTATCAGGGTGCATAAATATTAATCATACCATTTAAGAGTATATTCTGCTCCATCTGCAGAGTTTTACTGTAAAAGATGTCTCTAATAGGGAAAGATGTCTCCAAGCACCTTTTATTAATAATTAAAACACTATATCTCAAATTACCGTCCGGTTCATGGAAGATAATTCTGTGCTGGCAGTGTCAGGCAGGGAAGAACCTAGTGCATAATGCTGAGGTGAAGGGGTTAGGTATGCAACCTTCTGCTTTTCTCATCATTATTTACATTTCAGTGCTTCCTAAAAGCTGCTAGATCATGCCCTTCTTGTGCTAGACTCCTGCTCCACACTTCTTTTGCCCATCTGCAAAATGACAATGCTTTTATTTGTCAAGATCTTTGAGGCCTACCAATGAAAAGCATCATGGATGAGCTGGCCTGAAAAAGACTTGTATACCCAAGATCTTTTTTGTTAGATTACATCAGTGGAGTTGTTAAATGCTAGTACCTGCAAATTTTGCCTTGACTGTGACCTTACACTGCCACAGGTAAGCTCCCTCCAGGCACATAATAAAAAGTGGTTCTGGAAAAAGAAAATACATGTTATGAAAAGAAAATATACATTTAGAAATTCCTTTCTGCCAAGGAAGAATAGGAGACAAATGCAGCACAGTGATTCAGCAAGGAGTGATGAAGGGCACTAGCTAGACTCACGTGGTGACTGTGGAGGAGTGTGAGTGCCATGGACTGGCCAGAAAGGTGGAAGGGTGAAGCATGTGTAACCAGCAAAAGCCCTCCTTCAGGGTTCTCAGCCATTGGAAATGAGAGGAGTAATATGGGGAGACAATGCAATCAATCAATCATGATAAAAAATACTTTAATTGTGATTTTGTGGGTTTTTGGTTTTGTTTTCTTTTTGTTTTTTTGGTTTTTTGGTTTTTGTTTTTTTGGTTTTTGTTTGTTTGTTTTTTGGTGTTTTGGTTTTGTTGTTGTTGTTTTGGTGGGTTTTTTTTTGTTTTGGTTTTGGTTTTGTTTTGTGTTTTTTTTTTTTCATTGGAGGTGAATTTGCATCTGGCAACAGGCAGAAAAGCGTACACAAAGGCAGGTGCTAGGCTACTGGTCTGCCACAATGGTCATGTGAAGGCAATGAAGTAGAAATGCCATAGACAGGACTGAGCCCACAGAATGCAAAAAGGACTCTTGAACAAAGATGCCTAAGGAAACGGTGATCCAGCCATTATGCTTATCATGATGTAATCCCTACTCTACCAAGATTATGGGTTTAGCTCTGGATGTGGGTGCTGGAGCAATCAGGACTCTGCTTAGGTGTGGCATTATAGTGCACCCATGCTTGGAATGACTTTTATCTGGCAACTTGTGATGTTGCTATGTCACTCTCTACTCTGCTTCTAATCCAAAATGAGCAGAGCAACTGAATGTGTGAGGACCTGTAGCTTGGTGTAGAATGTTTACCTCAGTGCAAGCAGATCTTGCACATAATTATGTTTGAATTTCCTCATGCCTGAAATCTGTTTTTCTGTCTGGAATGGTGTAAAAGGATTTCAGAATTGAGCTCACATTGTTTGGAGAACAATGTCTACCACATTTTTAATTACTATACAGATTTACTTTACATGGGACCATGGAGGGAATCAGTGATGAGAGTTGAAGCTGTCAATGTAGTTTTTAGTGAGCTACCCGATTTTTCCAGATATTGAAAGTTACTTGTTTTCATCTCCTCTAGCCATAAGATTACTTTAATTCTAAAAGAAACCTGGGTGCCAGATTTATTAGTTAACAAATCTGGAAGAAGTAAAAGAAATCTTTAAGAAGCAGATGCTGATGAGATTGTTTAGAAAAAGGTTTGTTTAGAGCAGACAGTACAACTAGGCACTCACACAAATGGAGATAAACCTTTTTATTTCCTTTTTTGGGTAACTATTTTAGCACCCATTACCTTTTTTTGCTTCCCTTTTGTGCTCCTTTTATCAATGTTTTTTAATTCCATTTTCTTGGGATAGCTGATTCACAGGAGGCTCTTAATCTTTTGGCTAGGCATTGTAATTCTGTGAAAACAAATTAGATCACCAAGTTGAAGGACAAGAGAATTAAGGGACAAGTCTGAGGTCACACGATAGGTTAATGACTAATCACAGTTTGAATCCAGGAACTTCTAGTTATTAGACTTTTTATGTAATCAACTATATTGTCTCCAGGAACTCTGGAATGCTATAATACCACTTAAAAATTGATATGTGTTGCATAGGTGAAATTTAAAAATATGGTCAGAAGAAAAAATTGAGTTATTGGGAATCACTAACAAACATCCGACCACTGATCACTTCTTAAACAAACAGACTGGACTCTGATGAGACATATTCGATATCCTCGGAACGATTAATCAACTCTGAGAAGTGGCAACTGTCAGTAATAATATCTTACATATAGATCACTGAATAGTCACTGATTGACTGTGATTGTAATAAAATCTTTCTTCCTTTTGTTTCCTTGGTGGAATATGTTGGCACTTACTGCTCTGCTGAGAATGTTATTTGGGAGAAATTCTGGAAGAAGGCAGAGTACTGCTCTCCTTTTCCTGTCTCCATCCAATTAAACCTCCGTGGATTTATGTCTTAATAAAACTGCAGTTATACTTTCTTTTTTTTTCAATTCATCTTTGCTGTTAAAAAACCACCACTCCAAACATAATAGGTACTGTCTGCAATTGCTGAAATTGGGCATAAACATTTATTGCCTCTTTAGCTAACAAATGCAACCTTCCTATTCATAAGATTGAGGAAAATTCCACTCAAGGTCAAGGGATCTATGTTTTCAGGCAGCCTCATTATGCACATTAGCACTGTGGAAGATGAGGCAGAACATCTGGTAGTGTCATAAAAAATATAGAAATGTATATATGGTTGCTTTATCTCTTCATGTCAGCATTGAACCTGTGCTCCCATTTTGGGGCAATGTTCTGAAAAACTGCTAGAGTCTCAGTGTTTAAGATTAAGCTCAAAATGTTTCTTGGTCTCTGCAACTCCCTATGTTTGAAACAAAACCGCAGGGATACTGAAATGGTCATCTTTTGCTCTGGCAGCACTATCAGATTTCAAGCAGAGGTGGTTTAGGCAATCTAATATGGATTTTGTCTCATGCAACTGACACCTGCAAGGTAGCTCTTTATTGGGGAGCTATTAGCAATTCTCTGTCATCATATCTATCAATGAAGTTTTCTCACCCTAATGAAAATGAGTTCCAAAACTGGAAGAATAGAGGATGGCTTCATAGCATGACAATTTCTGTGCTCCTTTCTTTCTGCCCCAGTGGCTTTGCAGTATCTTTTTCAGATTCTTTGGAGGATGTGGAAGTGCAGCAACATCTCATGAGTTCCTGCAGGAGCAAACCTCTTTAGCTCATTTGAGGTGCACAAGTGGAATTTACAGAGCTCCTTGGGTTTTTTTGCCTGACTCTCACCCTCATAGCTCTGGATTTATTTTGCAACTGTAGGTTATGATCACACACTGACAGCTGAAAGGCTTTGCTTTCTGGCTTTGCATTCCTCCTGAAGTCTGACACATCTGAGGTGAAAAAGGTGTGAAAGAAGGAAGTGAAAGATCTGGCTCTTCAATTCTGTGTCATATGGAAACACTACTGTTCAGAGTATTTTAGTATGGAACTTAGAAGAGCTTCCCCTCCCTTACAGGCAGGGAAGCACTGCAGAAGAGCGGTGTTTGGTTGAAAAACTGCCTGAAATACATGTACGACATGGCCCATCTACACTGTGCAACTGCTTTGTATCCCATTCGCACTCCAGTTCATTTCAGTACAGGGCAAATGGCTCTATTCAGCATCAGAAACACCTGCTGAAGGTGTTATGATCATCAAAAGCTGGACCTTTTGTGAGCAAGAGACGCTAGAAACTCACTCACTCCCACAAGATCCAGAAATAAGTCAATGAGAACAGAAAGTTATCTACCAAAAGGCTGCTGTAGTATGCTGTGTTGGTCTGGACCTGCAATGTAGAGGGCAGCCAGGAGAAAGGGAAGAGCCTGGTGGGGAAGAGTTAGACATGAAACTGGTCCTCTCCCACTCCTACTCATTCCTTACTGACCTGTGTGTTTTCAGCTAAAGTGTAGAAAGGACAGTGAGATCATCCTCCACCGAAAGTATTTCAGCCTCAGTCATCATATTGTTGCAACCAGGGATAATAAACACAAGCTCTGCACACTTCTTGTGACTGGTTGAAACTGCTGAAGACAGGAGTAAAGGAAGTGTACCCAGTGATTAACAGTGGGCACTGCTGCATTTTCCAAGGTGGCCTTAGTGGAGTTCCATGCAGAGATGTGAAAGCAAGATAACATAAACCCACTATTTCACTCCGTGTGTTGTATTGCCTTAGCACTTCCTCGCCTGTATTTTAAAGTGCTTCAATTCAGAGTAATTTAAAACCTCATCAGTACTCACTAGAGGGTTGGGGTTTAGAACCTCAGTCAATTAAGTCCATGTGGATGAGTAATAGGAGTAAAAATCACAGTTTCAAGTGCAGAAAAAGAAAGGAAAAAAAAAAAAAAAAGAAAAGAAAAAAGATTCTATAGCCTTGCTGTTCAAAGCAATTATATTTTTAGTTACATGGAGAGAGATTTTCAGACTTCTAATTGCTCCAAATCTATCTGCTAAAGAGTCATTACACTCCATTTTAACCCCTCTCTGACACCAGGAACTAATGCTGTAATTGAACTGTGTCACCAGTGATCTCAGTTCAAAATCATTAGTGGAGTTGTTCTTTTTCATATTTGCTCTAACATTGTTGCTCATTGCTTACAGGCGTGGGGCCAGATTTGCTGCCAGCCCATGAGGGTACAAATGAGATCAATACTGTTGTGTCCAATTAGGCCTGTGGTGAGGCTGGCCCCACGCGTTACGAGCATTCATTAACCAGTATAGTCCCAGTGCAGACTGGGATCTGTTCCTCCAGCTACATCCTCTTAAAAATGTGGCAATGCACTACAATAAAACTCAATAAGATCATACTTTTGAATTCTCCTCTTTTTTCTTTTTTTTAATATCAGAACCCCATCTTTGGGCAATTTCATACCCACACCTGTGATTCTGGTCAATAAAGAAACAATATTTTAAAACAACCTTGGTTGCAGTGTGCTCTCTCATTCCTTGTTTATATCAATGTGTGTATGTAAAGCACCCTGGGTTCATCTTTCTTTCCACAGACCTTACTTGAAGAATGAAAGAAACTGAATCAGAATGTCATGGCAAACATGTTAATAAGGTTACATACAGCTTATGCAGTAAAGTACAGGTTTTGTTGTACTTATGAAAAAGAAACATTAAAGGTGAGGGACATTGCTAAATGCAGGTCTAGAAGGTGATATTTGCCCATAAACCAGTATGATAGTTATTAGTAACTGATGTGTGAATCCTATAGTACTCTGTTAAGATTCTACCCATGTTTCTCTGCCACAAAAATATGCTCTGTATTATAATCTGGAACACAGATTTTAGAACAGCAGTGCTTTTTGTTTGTTTTGTTTTGTTTTTAATTCCAAAAAATCATTCAGACATTTTATAGCTGAGAAAGACAAAGAGTAAGCTAGAAGTTTCCAAGCCCTCAGTTATGATCTTACACAACTCAGCTGAGCTCAAGATTAATGCTTGCAAATGCAATAACTCAATGCCATTCCCAGGGCATTTGACAACTTAGATCCCAGCATTTAGTCAGCAGGTACTGGAGTGGGTTGCTGGTGCCGATGTCTATCAAACCAGTTGATTCATAACCCACCGTATCACTCTGAGCATGTGTAGGCCAGAGAGATTTCATTCTTTATGACCTGCCTCTGCCTGTGGTCCCCATGACGGAGTGTACACCATTTGGCTGTGTTAGCCCACACTGCAAAGCTTTTGTCAGTATAAGTCTGGTTTGAGCACAGACGTACAACTAACCTTTACTGGTTCATGCCTGGTTAGCACAGAGGACAGGAGAAGGTGGTTTCTGACCATTGTGATCGTATAGATAGCACTTGAGGAGAAACAGCTTTCTGGGCCAAACTGTGGTCCATGACCTGTTGGAAGGGTTACAATGGAAGAGCAACTCCATTTCCATTTTTACCTGCCTCATATGGAAACCAGACTCCTTGGGACAGAAAACTGAGTTTGTATCTGGGCCAGGATCCTGGCTAACTAGGTCACCACTATGACTGCGGGCCACCTGCAGTCAGTTTAGCTCCCAGGGGAAGAGCAAATGCTATACAGTGACACACACAATGTCACATATGCATCCAACACTGTCATCAAAGCAAACAGTCCTGCTTTCCTCTGACTCAGGCAGTTGGTGGCTGAACAGCCCTTTCCTCTCTAAGGAGAGAGCATCAGTGCTAGTGGAGGCAGAGAGCGGTATGGAGTGGGGAATGGATCCTGGAGCCAAGGAAAAAAGAGAGGACATAAAAATAAAAAAACTGCTGAATTTAATCTGCCTGGGTTCTCAATCTTACTCCTTTCCAGCTACACCAACTCTTACGGCCTCATCCTCCAGCAAGATCTGATGCCAATTGAGTGAAGCTGAGGAGATTGTAAGGCAGCCCACTGTAACAGCACTGCTGACTGATGGGAAATTAATGTAACAGGGAACTAGGACTCAAAAATTCAGATGTGATGGTTTGGTGATGACCAGCATCACTCCCTAATCCACTGTGTCTGCTTGAGAACACAGTTTTTGAATCAGGCTATGACCGATACACAACACTTATATCCAATTGACTTCACAAACCTTTGTTCTGGTTCTGTGTGCTTCTTTGAAGCTTAATAAGAGGTCTTATGTCCTTATTACACTAAATTTAAATTAGTTTTATTATTATATTACTACAAAATCAGTATGATTTTTTTTCAGTATTTGCTTAGCATAACAAAACCTGAAAAATTTGCTACAAAAAGCAAAATGAAAAAAAAAATCCCCAAACAAGAAATGGAATTAAAAGACTGTAAAGACTCCATATTCACATCTCCTTTCACTTTATGCAGACATTAGCCTGAGCTTTTCTAAAGCACTGAGTACCACTTCAAGCTTACGCTTGTCCAAGCTCAGCACCCATCCACATAAACAACCCTGGTCTTTTCATGGCACCTGCAGGGCAGCTGTCTGAAGCATTCCTAACAGCACTACTCTACAGCAGGTCACACACCTGTTTTCCCCTCACTTCCTTTATTCACCCAAAAGGTAGTTTTGCTTCAGCCATACTGGGTGCACCCAGATCATGCAGCAGGCGAGACACTAGTATAAATGCCAATTATTCTTATTAGCTGTTGGAAAATAATAATTATCATTACATTTCCAAAATTAGGTTCCACACTAATGTCTTCCTGTGGTGCCTTTTATATTACACCATAGAGGTTTAATCTGCAACTAGTTTTCCTTCCTTCTGTGAGATTATTTTATTGCCTTAATGTTCCTCTAATAGACATTATTTTTGGCATGTGAAATGATGAGTGTGTATTGTAAACCAATTAGGCTTTATTTAAAAAAGAAACTGTGATGGGCTATGGAAAAGCATCATGAAGTATGGAAAAATGTTTGAATTTCTTGATAGTTCCTGTCATCAGAAACTGTTGTTTAGCCAATCTGCTAAACCATTGGAGCAGTTTTATTTTTAGATTATATGTGTCCTGTGCTAACATTTTTCCTGCTCTGTAAAACTAATTACCATACCATACACTATTGTATATACCTTCAATTTAGATCAAAAGTTCAGTTTATTCAGTGATTCCTTCTAAAAGAACAAGAGACAAAGATATGCATGCCCTTGAACTAATACTGTTCTGGGGAAAATTTCATTTTACCTACCATCGTATTTTAAAGAGTTAATTTCCATTTTGACTGCATTTTATTAATAGGCCACTGGAAGCTTATAAACACTCCAAGGCTTTTAAGACTGTGTTTTTTCAAAAATGATTAATTATGCAGTGTTATGGATTATGATGCCCTCTTTTCCATGGTTTCTGGACTTCTTGCTTGTTGTCATGTAGCTCCAATAGTTTGATGAACACAAGAATACTTTTTTCCCTGTGTGTTGTAAAAGAAAGTGCGATTCTTTATAAAAGACATATTGTAAATTGAAAACCTGGCACTCACACAGTCAAGTTGTCCTGTGGTGTATATCATATGTAACTCCACTACACTTTCCTAAAGATTAGTCTAACACTTGTGCAAGACCCAAGACTATCAGCTGCAGAGACTGACAAGCTTTAAGCCAGCAGGTACAGTGGTAATCATCAAGACTGATTTCCCACAAAATACAGACTATATACATTCCCTCACTAATTCTTACAAGGAAGAAAATTATTCTTCCTGGAGCATAAGAGTTATTTTATCTATGAGACAGCAAAGGGACAGTGTCACCTTATACCCTGTTGCCTCATTTTTTTCTGAAACAATGTCTGAATAGTTTCTTTGCAAAAGTGATGCTTAGATTCTTTATGGACCATGTGAACTGCAGCTGACTAAATCTTGAAACAGGTATGTCTACTGGAGAATATCAAATGTGGTTCTTAATTACTAAAGACAGCATGTCCCAGCCCTCCTAACACAGACGTATATTCTACTGTCTCCCTGAGAATATAACAATGAGTGGATTTATTCCTAGGGGTATTAGTGATTTTGTTCAGTAAAGAGACACTACAGAGAAATAACACTTTTGACTTAATTGCAAATTCCCTCATTAGAAACCTGATCTAACAGGCCTGCTCTAGTCTGCTTAGAGGGCATCCCTGCATTGCAACAAAACTGTTTTACAAATGCAGGAAGAGGACAAGTGATTTGCCAGGAATTGTGCATCAATGTTATCTGTCTGCAGGGTGGTGTGATAGCCAAGTGCATTCATGAGCCCTGGGGCTGCTTCACCGATGAGGCACCAACAGAAAGATGCGTTGATTGTAAAGAATCACATTTTGACCTGGCCTGTCCATCTGTGTAGGGAAGCATGGCAGGGAGGTAGAGAAATCGCTTATTCCCCATGGTATTTTTCTTGTTAGAGGAGACCAGCAATTTATGTCTTGTGCAGTAAACCGTCAGAGGGTGTACCCATTCTTCTTGTCCCTGATATAGCAGTGAGCTCAACTGAGCTTGCATGGAAAAGAAAATAGAAGAGCCTAGAAGGCAAAAATGACCTATCTCCTCTCTAATCTAGGACTGGGGGAGGAGAAGGTTGCTGTGACCTATAGTGTGGCATGCACTTTTCACGCGGAGCTGGACAGCCACATGAAGCCTTTCCTCCAGGGATTCTGGGAGATGCAATTCTTATCTGCCATGAACCGTTAGCATGGAAACAAGCCATTTACTTTGTTTCATGGCTACAAGGAAACAGCTATGCCTGCCATCACTCTTCTGTTAGAATCTGACATAGTAATTCATACTGATGTTTTGGCTTTTCTTTGTGCTTGCCACGCTTATTCTTGGAGTAGTTTGCAGAAGTTGAATTCTACCTTGCATGAAAATCAGAGAACAGTATCAGCCTCATATTACAGACAGGAGAGGCAAAGCATGCTGAGCAAGAGAGTATAGACATGCGGCAACTTTCAAATACACCTAACCTGACAGAAGGAGCTGCTGCAGCTCACCCAATGCCATGGAGAATCACTGCTCTCCCAGCAGAAGATACTGCTCCTTCAGGCTCCCTCAGCTGATCATGAAGAAGCTTCCCAATCCATTTCAGCCCAAACAAGTGGGCTCCGATTAAGAGGGCAATGCCTAAATCTCTGCTAACCCTTCTGGATTCAAGCATACTCCCAAAAGCAGATCAGGCTGCATTGCCTCTGGTGAAGACGGTTAGCTGGGAGGCAGGGTCTGGCTGGCAACCTCTTCAGCTGGCATTGCTGCTGCAGCTGGAAAAAGAATGTGTGTTCACACAGTGACTTGCCCAGGGTCAGACTGTGGCATAAACAGACTTATAGCTGCTCTAGTTAATAAGCAGAAGATAAGCACAGGGAAGGCAGGAAAAAGTTCAGAGCAGAAATTCTGTAGTGCAGTAAACAGAGAAGAAACAAGGGAAGCAAAGGGGAATAACAATTTTCCTTATTAGAATTAAGTCCCATATTCAATATTAGAAGCAAGCACATTTTCTGTGATTCTTCACTTTTTGCAACAAAGTCTTAACACAAACAACTCATAGTTTTATGAGGCAGCAACCAAAAAATCCTTCTCCAAAATTGTCAGACAGTGATAATTAAAGCTGCTTTTGAAGTGATTGGATTTGAACCACTGCTTGACAGAGAGCATTATGCAGTACCCTGCACTCCCTCTGCATTAGATAGCCTTTCTGTTCCAATGAACTCACTAAAAACAAAAGTTAAATCACATCAGAAAAGCACATAATGAGCTTGTACTGCAATGTTTAATAAGTTAATCAAGTATGTTAATGATACATATTTACAAGAAAGGACTTCAACTCAAAATCAAGTCAGGAAACAACAAAGGCTAGTAATAAGAACAGCTTTGCATTGACAAAGTCCAGATGAATATGAGATAATTTGGGCATCAAAAAAGGAGCAGAGAAACTGGGAATAGATGGAGCCATGAAGAACTGAATTTCACAGCATATCCAACTACCTAAGTCATTAGTGATGGGAATAGCAAAACAACTTGTCTATACAGGATATGAGTAGAATTCAGTGGTTTAAATTGTTTAAATCTGTACCACATTTCATATTCATTTTTAAAAGTGGCTTGATATGTGGAATTTGAATCTGAATCTCCAAGTCTTGGAACATCTTGAATGTCTCAGGTTTTTGGTTGGTTCATTAGAAACTAAGGCAATTGTGAGTTTAGGATTTCAAGATTTATTTCCCTCTTTACAATATAAAGCACGTTTAGAGTGTCTCAGATTGAAGTTTCTGTTTTTCTCGTCAATTCTCAAGTCAAAAATAAAATGACTGGACAAGAATCATTTTGTTGTGAAAGCTCCCATTTTAGATAATGTGATGGGCTGACCCTGGCTAGGTGGCTGGTGCCCACCAAAACCACTCTATCCTCAGCAGGGCAGAGGAGAGAAATATAATGAAAGGTTCATGTGTTGAGATAAGTACAGGGAGATATCACTCAGCAATTACCATGATGGGCAAAACAGAGGCAGCTTGGGGAAATCAACTGAATTTATTACCAATCATAGCAGAGTAGGATAATGAGAAGTAAAAACAAATCTTAAAACACCTCCACCCCACCTCTCCATTTCTTGACAGACTCAACTTTCCTTCCAAATTCTCTGCCTCTTCCCTCCAGTGGCACTTGAGGACAGGTAATGGGGGCTGTGGTCAGTTCATCACATGTTATCTTTGCCACTCCTTCCTCCTCAGGAGCAAGACTCTTCCCTCCCACATCTTCCATGAATTTGTCCAGTGTGAGTCCTTCCTATGGGCTTCAGATCTTAATGACATGCTCCAGCATGAGTCCATCATGGGGTCTCAAGTCCTGCCAGGAGCCTGCTCCAGCTGGACTTCCTGGGACGTCATAGCCTCCCTCAGGCATCTCCCTGCTCTGTCATGGGCCCCCCCAGGCTGCAGATGGATCTCTCCCCCCTATGGATCTACATGGGTTGCAGGAGGACAGCCTGCCTCACCATGGGCGGCACCATGGGCTGCACCATGGGCTGCACAATGGGCTGCAGGGGAATCTCTGCTGCCGCACTTGGAGCACCTCCTTCCCTCACTGACCTTGGGATCTACAGGGCTGTTTCTCACACATATTCTCACTCCTCCATCCATCTGCAGTTGCACAGGGTTTTTTTTTGCTTTTAACTCTGCTATTCAAGAGGCACTATCATGGCCACTGATGGGCTCAGCCTCAGCCAGTGGTGGGTCCATCTTGGAGTGGGCTGACATTGGCTCTGTTGAACATGGGGGAAGCTTCTAGCAGCTTCTGAGGGAAGCCACTCCAATACAAAATCCTGGCCATTCAAACCCAGTACAGATAAGAAATGTCACCTCCTCTTAATCTCATAACTGTGAGACTTATTTAGATAGTTGAAAAAAAAAAAAAGAAAACCAAAGTGCATCCCAACAGGGACCTAGCTACATGCCTTTCACTGAAGAGAATTTTGTTTCTACTTTCTTTCCTTTAAAGAGCAAAATTATTGGTCATCTTTGCCTTTAGAATTTAGTGTTCTGAATTTCAAAAAGGCCTAGGGGGAAAGAACCAGTATGCCTCATTTCAATACTGCAAAAATGTTGGAGAAAATGTGGTTTCTTTCAGTGACATCAGTGTGCTGGGCAGAATGACAGTGAACCCAGTAGTACTGTGAAGCACAGTGGCATCCCTTGTTATTGCCCTGCTGTGTGGCACTCCTACCTCATCAGCTATGGCTAATTCAAGGTGCACATTCATGGGGACACCGTGTCACTCTGATGTGAGGACAGTAGGTTTGATCAAAAAGCTATATGACTCTGTCAGTCCACCGTACCTATTTCTCTGCATTCAGTAATGGTGCAGAAATATTGCTTCTATTCTAGTGCTAACTTGAACTAAGCCTGAATAAAACATCTTTTAGCTCAGAATATTATACTATATTACTATATACTATATTACTATATTACTGAGCAGGCCTATTATACTGTATAATCCATTTATAGCTGCCTCTGGTGCACCCACTTTGCTTGAAGGCATGCTCCCTGGGGTCAGATGGATCTGGGCTTCAAATGTGTATTTAAAGAATCCACATTCTCTTTCTTTAAAGTCTTTTGTTTCCTTAAATTTACTTAGGTTTATTGTCGAGGGTAGTAATTTGAACTTGGAATTCAATGATGTTCAGCCATTTTGAATTTTTTACATGTATATCTATTATCTTGCAGAATAACATGTATTTTAATTTAGTAATCTGGTTTTGTTTTGCAGCATTTGTTGTCCATAAATATACATCGAACATCCTCTATGAATAATTCCCATGATGGGGGCTGTTCTCAAACAATGTGTTCTGGGCTATTTGAGCTTTGTGACCAGTTACCTGAATGGTAGAGACTGTTTCTGCTCCTTCACTGGTGGGTGCAATCAGATAGTAAGGAGTAAGAGAGCTCTTTGAATACCCAACATTACCTGTGCTTCAGTACCTACCATTCTGAAGAACTGATTTATTTTTCAACATTAGCACCTTTTAACAAAATGTGATTGTGAGTTACCTAATGTTTTATGTCTGAAATTCAGCTTTACTTGTATGAGGGGCAGCACTAACAGCAACTCTCCCTTCATCAGAAAGCTAAATAACTCACTGAAAGACAAAAGTCATTGTGACAGTGCTTGAAGGGTTAATAATGTTTTTCTCTAATAAACTTCATAACCCAGATGTTAAAACCACTTGGAGCTCTAAATGATGATTCATGTCATTGTTAGTGGCTTTGAAATAGTAGCTTCATAAAATCCCGCTGAAGACCAGCAGTCAGCAGGGTAAGGTCATCTGATGTCTCTGAAAGGTTTTTCTTGTGCTGCTTTGATGGCCAGAATTCAGCATGCCTCAGACCCTGGCAGAGAGGGAGGCTGCAAGTGACAGTCTGCATAAAGGAACAGAAGATTTCCTAGTGCTGTTCTCTCTTCCTTTGTTTCTTTCCTATTCTCATCTTGAGGGTTACATTCGCTTGGTCTTTCTGACAGCTGCACTTTTGCCTCCCAGTTCCTCTCTCATCAGTTGTTCTGCTTTTTAGACTAAAACACATAGACTAGGTGGCAAAGAGATGTTTCATGAACTGCAGTGAATATCTTTTTCCTTCAGGGTTAACCTTGTTGAGCATACAGAAGTTTTCCTGTACTGTCCTTGGCTTTTTTTTTTTTTTTTTTCTTTCTCTCCACTGGAAAAGCTTAGCCTCAAAGTGTGTTTTTCTCTCAGCTCTTGCAACAGGGAAAAAAAGCATCTGGGCTATAGCTTTATTTTTAAAATTTCTTCCATTTGATGGAGAGACTATTTCTTTTCCACTACAACAGACTCTTTATGTCTAACTAAAAAATAATGGAAAATAATAGTAAAGCAGTCATAAATAATAGTAAAATATTGAATATTTGTGAGATGCATTCACTTCATCCAAAGTCTTTTCTGCTCTTCATATGCTCCACTTTAGTCCCTGTTATTGTTCACTCAGCATTTTATAATGACAGGCTTATAAACATTATAGAACCATGCAGCTGGAGAATGCCTGAATGCAAATTACCTCGCACAGGAAACTGTGTAACACAGTACCTGAAAAGATCCAGACAATGAACATGGAGATAATTCTTTGGATGTGAGTGAAATTACACTAATTTACAGCAGGTAAGGATTTGCTTATGCGTATACTTCAAAGAGCAGGTGAAAACCAGCTTGTCGTGTTCATAATCTGCATCTTACTCAACACAGTTCCTCTCTCACCAGCCCCTCGGAATCAGATGCAAATTTCTCCCCTTCCCTCAAGATTGAAATGCTGGGGCTTGAGGGATTTGACTTGGACATGATTTATTTAAGTGCACAGATGTGTCAATCCAGCACAAAGGTTAAATTTCTTCAGGGAGAGAGTCTTGTCCCTTGCCTTGAACTGATGTGTCCTCAAGATAAAACGCCAGACAGTTAAGGAAGAAAGGAGCAGATATAGAAAATTGTTATGAAGGGTAGGCAGGCTCTTCATCAAGAAGCTGATGTGATGTAGCTACTGGAAATGCAAGTCAATTTTGCTATGATGGCAGAAATTGAGTCCTTCTCAGTAGTTCCTTTCTCTCCCTGTCCTTTACAAAATTTAAAAGGGTTCACTATATTTCCTGGACAATTAATAAAAGTAGACCTAAAAATTAATGGAATATACAGAGTCCTTTCAGCAAGAAAATTAGTTTAGCACCAAAGCCTCACTTACAGTTGCCATTTTGGATATGGCAAATGGTAATAACAAATACTACAGAGAGAATAGGTTGGGCTAAAATTCCAGTATGGTGATTTGGCTGGTACCAACTATGTGTTTTGTTTTAATTACTGCTTTGTGAAAAAAGTCCAGTTCCCTCACACACCATACAAGCCTTAAGGAGGGATTTGTAGTGTTTCTTGCCCTTTAGTTTTCCTCATGGAAAATGTTGATCTGTCTGCCTGAAGAGCCATTGAGGTTCTGAATCAAGGCGAGAAAGGAACAGAAAATACCCGTGCCTTCTATACTGAGTGGCTGTTTACACTTCAACAGGAGCAGAGTAAATCAAAATGACACTTTCTGATACTTTGCATTATGCAAATTGTTCCACGAGCGGTAATACCAGCATACAATAAGGTCCAAAGACCCACAGAAAAAGACTTGCACAGTAATTAGATGTGAGCTGAGTGAAAGGTTGCTGGTAATTCATAGGGTGAAGGGCTAAATGTCTTCACTTTGAAGCATGCTGAGGAACATTCAGGAATAAGGCAGCCACTTAGAGGAAAACACAGCCTTCACATAAACCTTTAAAGACATTGCACAGGCACTTAGAGTGAAAGACCTATGTGATAGCAGAATACTTCGTTCTACCATCACACAAAACATTCTTACACCTTCAGTAAAATGAGTGGAGTTGTCTTCAAATGATAGGTATGAATTCTTCTGTACCAAATTGACTGGAGCATTATCATCCTTGGTTCACTGTGACGGCAATAAAAAGCATCTTGCACACAAACTAAGACACAGCGAGTTTTTCTTCATGCTGGGGAAACATGGTGTCTGACAGCATAACACACCCACCATGCATGCCTCCACTCATTATATTTTTGTAAATTTTGTCCAAAACTGTGAATTCATCCACACTCTAAGATGGAATTTTTGTGTAAAGAAAAAAGTTCAGAAGTTACATGGTATTATAGACAGCTAGCACCCAAGTAAGATTTCACCTATCCAAAAATGTAGCAGAAGACTAATTAGAAAAATACTTAAATAATGCACTTCAAAAACTAATCTTCATCATCATGTAAATAGTATTCAGTCATGGTATCCCTCAATCTGACCTAAAAAACCAGCCTGAAGGTCCAACTGGACTATTGTTATTTCTTCCTCGTACAAGGCCTCTGATAAATGTGAGAAAGAGAAATAAAAAAAGAAAAGCCTATGCAATTGTGCTCTTGAATGTCTGTCTAGGTTTCTTGGTAACATTATATCAGTGGGGTGAACATGTTGGTTTTCAATTTCTTGAGTGGTCGCTAAGCAAAAAGTGCAGAAAGGTAAAGGTAGTACAAAACTAATACTGATTCTATTGTTACTTTTATCTTTATTATCTTCCTAGCAGGAAGAAACTGCTATTTCAGCCTTAATGAAGAGCAAGAGAGCAGCAGAGCATCTTTCTGAGCTTGTCCTCCATGGCATATTCATAATTTCTGTTTATTACAGAAGACTCTTTTAGTTATACCACACTAGGCACCAAGACACGTCAGCTAGTTTTTTGAGTCAACTGTGTATTATCATAGAATCATAGAATTGTTTAGTTTGGAAAAGACCTTCAAGACCATAAAGTCAAACTTTTAACCCAGCGCTGCCAAGCCCACCAATAAACCATGTTTCCAAGTGCTGCGTCTGTACACCTTTTAAATAACTTCAGGGATGGTGACTCAACCACTTCCCTGGGCATCCTGTTCCAATGCTTGATAACCTTTTTGGTGAAGAAATTTTTCCTAATATTCAATCGAAACCTCCTCTGGTGAACTTGAGGCCATTTCCTCTTGTTCTAGCGTTTGTTATCCGGGAGAAGAGACCAACCCCCACCTCAATATGACCTCCTTTCAGGCAGCTGTAGAGAGTGATAAGGTACTCCCTGATACTCTCTCTGAAGTCCTTTTCTGCCAGGGAGCTTTCCAGACACTCTGCCTCCAGCCTGTAACACTGTAGGGGTTGTTGTGACCCAAAGGTAGGAATTGGCACTTGACCTTGTTGAATCTCATACCACTGATTCAGCCTGTCCAGATCCCTCTGTAGAGCCTTCCTCCTCTCCAGTAGGTCAACACTCCCACCCATCTTGGTGTCATGGGCAAACTTACTCAGGGTGTGCTTGATCCCCTCATCTGGATCGTTGATAAAGGTATTAAACAGAACTGGCCCCTGCGCTGAGCCCTGGGGAACACCACAGGTGACTGGCTGACAACTGGATTTAATGTCATTTGCCACCACACTCTGGGCCTGGCTATCCATCCAATGAAGAGTGTGCCTGTAAAATCTATGAACAACCAGTTTCTAAGGGAGAATGGTATGGAAAATGGTGTCAAAAGCTTTACTAAAGTCCAGGCAGACACCAACCACATCCTTTCTCTCATCCACTGAGTATGTCACCTTGTCATGAACCCGTGGGTCTGATCACCTGATTGTTCTGTCTGTGCTGCATGAGGGCACTCCAGACAATCTGCTCCATGACCTTTCCCAGCACTGACATCAGACTGTAGCTCCCCAAATCCTCCTTCCAGTCCTTTTTGTAGTTGTATGTTATACTGTAATTTAGTGTATTGAAAAGTGCATTTATTTCAAGTTCTATACGGTCAGCCAAATGCTAAGTTATTAAAAAATTCGAAGAGTGGTATGGATAGCATGACATGTTTCAGGATTCTGCAGCGGTCCTGAATGAGTTAACATTTATGCACAAATTGTTTGTGATAAACAAGAGCAATCATATATGTAAGATGATAGGGTAGTCATGGGGAGGGGCAGCAAGCCACGTTGCAAGATCAAAGCTAATGCCCCCTCATCCTTGGGGAACTTTGAGGAATGGGAAGTCAGAAATGTGAACATGGGATTTTTCTCCTGGATGCCATCAACTCTCTTTTCTGTTTCACTTGATTGAATGGGATTTGCATTGGGGACTTCTTATACTTCTGCCTAATCAGGTGAAAACACAATGAAAGAGTTGACTAGCCATCTATAGGGAACAATTTCTGGGCAACAAATAGGAGCACACATTTGCCTTGCTACAAAGTAATTCAGCCCAGGATTCATCCCTTCTAGAGGCCCTGCTTCAAAATTCACTGTGATGGATTATATGTGCCATTACCAAAAACATCTGAGAACATGTCTCTATGGGCTACATTTATCAGCACAAATATTCTTGGTTACAATGGATCTCATGCCCAGTCTAGGTAGAAGGGAGAGTGATTGCTGTTCTATCTTGGGTTTTTGGAGGCTTTCATAGTGGGATTGCAAAGAAGTTTAGGAATGAATTTTTGTATTATTATTATTATTGTTGTAGTTGTTAAGCTGAGAAAGGAGGCATAGGCCAGTGAAAATAGAGGTCTCATGAGACCAGATGGGAAATGTGCCCAACTCAATCAGTTGCAGAATGGTTATTCCAGATGATGGAAAGAACAGGAGGAAAGGATCTACCACCCACTTTGGAGACATATAGAGAGGAAAAGAGAGGAAAGAAGCAAAACAGGTGCAAAGAATAGGTTGAATTCAAGGGAACATAGTCTTACTATGACACAGCTGGTTAAGAGAAAAGGTTTTGAATGACTGAAAGAGTAAGTGATGTGCAGTTCTCAAACAGAAGCTTTCCACATAAAACAGAGGTTTTGTTTTATCCTGTTCTTTGTCCTGGGGATACAGGTGTCTCCTCTGTCAGGCATGTGAAATAATACTGCAATACAGCACACAGTATGACTAAAGAATACCTTCAAGACGTGGGCCCAATAGTAAATAGCTACTTTTTTTTTTTTTGTTTTGTTTGTTTGTTAATACCATGTATTCAAAATACTTGCTGTCTTTGACATCAGCAACAGCTTATGATGTGGCATGTGTGACCATTTTCCACAAAAGTTCAGTCATCTCTTTTTGTTTTAAGTCTCTGAAATAGAACTGGAAGATGTAGCAACTTCTAGAATCCCAGCAGTGAGTTTATGAATGATATATGAAACAAAAGCTCGCTCTGCCTGATGCACAGAGGGAATATCAGGTAAGCTTGCAAGACCATTGCTGGGCCGGGGTTCTTGATGTGGTATTCAGTTCAGGCAAAGTGAGGAAAGTCCATAAAGTACATTAGTTTCAAATCATATGTGTAAAAATACAATGAGAAAAAAACAAAGTGATAATGGTATTAGGTAGTTTGGCATAGTAGTTTTTTTCCCACTTCCTCCCTCTCACTTGCTACCACTCCCTTTCCCAAAGCAGCTGCCTTCACAGATTGGGCCAGAGTAAAGAGTGCTTTCATCACTCCTTAAATAGATTCTTTAGAAACTTGTAAGGAAATATGCCTACTACTTTTCTAAGTAAGGTCTTTTGCTTAAAAACAATGTTCTTGTGACCTTTTCAATAATGAAATATCATCCCATATTGGTCATACTAGTAGAGGGATCTAAGAAGCACTGGAAGTTATTTTCGTGGTGTAAAAAAATTCCTTATATTTTTCCCCAGTCTATTCTGCCTTTCAAAAAAAGGACCAGCCAGTGGTGATAAACAACCCAGTTCATGAGTACACGTATCTAAAATTTGGGTTATTTCTTAAATGATCTTCAAACATGATGCAAAGCCTAATGAATTCAAAAGGTCAAAAAGCATCTTTCAACTTCAAAATATTCTCTGTGAAGATTTTATTTACACTATTTTATACATCACTTAGAGTTCTAAATTCTAAGTCACAGAAACCTTATCTAAAAAACAGCAATGGAGGTGGAAACCACACTTGAAAATATTTTCTTTTCTGCCATATACTTCAACACAGGCAATTGTAAGTTACCAAAACCTCTTACTGGTTAACAGGCATTTGTAATAGCCTTTAAGTGAATTATGCCATTGGAGACAGATGTGAAAATCAATACAACTGTCAGTCCCAGCAAACATGACAAATCAGCAGGCTGAATAAGTCTCTTTAATATTCTTGTGAAAAAGCCTAAAATGGAAATATATTTTCTTGATGTTGATGCATGATCAGATATTCTACCTCACTGTAATCTGAAAAAAATACCACTTTTGCTTCCTACTTCCTACATCTCCATGCTGATACTTTCAAAAGGTAAGTGCTAGAGATGGACTTCTTTCTCCCACATTTTGGTAGGGCTGCAAGAACTTTTATCTTATATAAGATTTATGAAACAACTAGAGAGAAAAAGATTGTAATCAGACATAATGCAATATCTTCATTATTGTCCTTTTGAGTAACTAAAGGACAAAGTTTAATTCTACACTTATTATTTGAAGAAATTTTTAAGTTTCCCTTGATGTTTGCTGCCAAGGAGCCAGAGTTGCTTTGTGAAGAATACCAGAACTGAAGCTTTCTATACTCTATTGATTATATGCAAAATTTCTTGTTTCTGCACATTCAATTTTAAAATTACAGCACTGGTTGCATGGGATATCACTTTTCAAGAAGAGTATATGAGTCAATTTATGGGAACATTCTAGATGTATTCATTACATCATTTGGGAAGATTTGGGTTCATTTATTAAGTATTACTGTGTGAAAACTTTTCAAAGATGATATTGTTTGAGAAACAGAAATGAAATTCTGGAAAGTGGTATTTACATGCATTTCCAAGGTCCCATTTCTGCTGTACAGTGCAGAATACAATTACTGTATCTAACAGTGGTCAGGTAGAGCTGTGGCTGGAAATAAATTATATTGGCAGATGAAAATGGTACATTCCTTGCTTTTGTATGTCAGTGCACAATTATATTTGGAGATTAGCCCTTCAGTAGAGGCTGGGTACCTATTTGGTGTTTTTAAGTTTTTCCAGGGAACAGCTTTTTACTGTGAAATGCCCATAGTTTCTGAGGTTCTGAAGTAACACAATTTTAATTCAAAGGTGTGAGTGCAGACCAAAAGACAATCTGAAGTCAGGAAACCATGGGGTAGCTCCTATATCACAAAGTTCGCTGAATGCTCGTCCAAGGCTGCTCTTACTATAACGGAGAAACAAGAAAAAACAAAGCTAGATACTACACAGCACAGAAGTCCAGCCCCCAAACCCAGTCTCGGGGTATTCAACATACTCTCCTGGAGTGATGTGAACTGACACCTTCAGCAACCTGAAATTTAACACATCTGACACAAGATAACAAATTAGCCAGCTGCTTCCAACTGGTGTTGTCACTGGTCCGGAGAGAAGAAGAAAGGAAAAAGTGGTGTAAAGGAATGCTTGCTGAGATAAAGACAAAAAAGGTGAGAACAATTAACCTCTGACATACAATATAATATATTAGGGCCATCACCAGCTTAATTGACTGTAGAGGCTGCATCAGGAATACACTCTAACTTGTGCATAAGCTTTGCAAGGTTCATTTGCAAAATGCCACATATTTGCATTGTCTGGGAGTAATTTGCATTTCTGTTCCCCAGTCATTTTCAGACAGGTGAATGCTAATAAAGCTCCCCAGGTAACAAAGTATTAAGAAGATTTTAGAATGTGAGAAAAACACTTAATGTTGCTAAGGGTATCAACATTAAAGTGCAGGTCATCTAATAGTATAAAGGAGGATTCAATTTTTAGGAAAACTTTGCTCATGAGACATTCCAGTGACTGGCACAGACCAGCACTATCTTGAAGCCTGGAGACCAAATTGATCTTTTTAGATCCATCAGTTGTTTCATTTTCTTGGACATGCTGTTTTTCTATTTATCCTGGGGACAGTGAAAATGTCTGTACACGGACTGATTATTCAACTCACAAGCTCTACAAAGCATCTTGCTGACAGACACAGAACACACTTCAGCGAGCAGGGAAGAATGGGTGATTTGGTGTAAGTGTATGGAAGCTGGTAGTAAATGGGTAATAACTGATTAGGTCTATCTTCAGATTCCTCATCCCTAAAATGGAGCCACTGGAACTTCATTGTCATACAGTTTCAGTTCATGGGGGTAAAAGCACAAAAAAATTTTTGGAATTGCTTGAATTCTCCATATTAATAGAGTGACCTGCCATCTGCTTCTCTGCCCACGCTTATGGGCTGTTGCTCCATACTTAAGCATCCATTCACACGAGAAGAATGTTTGTGTGGCAGACAGCTAGGACTCTATTGTATAGGTCTTTACAAACATTGCAGTGTGCTTTCCCAGGCATTTCTAAATCTGTCTTCAAACACATCAGTTTGCCTGTGTGGTTTTGTTTGGTTGGGTTTTTTTCCTCAAGGAAAACAAATCTCACATCTCAGTGAGACATTAAGTCAGTATTTTCCAAATGTAGAAATGCACACACACACACACGTAATACCTATATATTTCTATGCATATATACAAAGTACAATTACAGAGAGATGGGATGAATATCAATTTCGGAATTAAATCCTGCTGTAATTGACTCTAGAAAAAGATTTTTGGGGTAATTATATGTTACTTTGGCTGACAAAACTTCCTTGGGAAGTTTCTCAGTGCTGCCCTGACCCAGCTGCTGCTTCCCTTCCACTGCAGTTTGCGGTCTCCTTGTCCAAGGCAATGCGATTGTTTGTGGAACACTCTCTGTCTCAGACCCTTGATACCGTCCAGGGCAAAAAGAAAAACATCAGAAGAAAAAGGCTTTTGTCCTTGTTTTACGTTTGTTTGTTTGCTTTTCAACACAGATCTCCCTAATCTGGTCCATAAAAAGATCCCATGAACAGTTAGGCTGACACATTTAAAGGAGTGTGGGAGCAGGCATAAAGGGCTGAAGGATAGTGTGGGAAGGGCAGCTCATTTTGCCACCAAGAAACACATACCGTGTAACTAATCCCAACAATTCACTACAACAATGAACCAGGACTTCAAACCTTCTAAACTATTTACTATATTTGATTCATATATTTTATGCTTTAAATATTCTAAGTGTGGGAGTGTATTTTTTTAAAAGATTATACTTTTTTTTTTTTAATCACTAAGGCATACTGACAACAGGCTATTCAATTCTTCCAAAATAGAGTGTCAGACAGAAAAATGCAGCTTTAAGCTAAAAGGATTTCTTTTTAATGTAACATCTTTCTTGACAGTGAAATGAACAACCAGCATGTATTTCCAGTTGGTGCTTAGTTCTTCCTCTTGTTTGAGTCAGATCTTGTACATTGTTATATGAGTGCCATTGTTCCTGTTTAACATATGCACTTCACTGGGTGTTTGTTCCTCAGTTTCTTCCTCTAGGTTAAATAATTGTGGACATTTTATTTATGGAAAGCTGAACACTGAACATGCTCCTGCTAGTCCAGCAAATAATATAAGTGTGTGTTTAACCTTGGGGGTACAATTTCTTCTGCACTCATCAGGAAAAACATTTACCTGCTGAGAGCAAAGCATGAGTCTTGCTGGATTACAGCCAGCATGTCCAAAACCTCCCAAAATTTAGCTCATAATTAACTGAAGTTACTACATGCACTTCAGTAGCAGTTAGTCACCTAAATAACATCAGAGATTTGGGTTTAAGTTGTCTTTGGAATTCTATTAATACCTTTTTTTTTCCAGTCATGTTTTACATCAATTCTTACACAGATATATTCTGTTTATGCTTCCAAAAATACCCTTTAAACAGTTTTATTTGGTTTCCTTCCCTTTATGGTGTTGCGGAATTAGCGGGAAATTGGACACAGCACTACGACTAATATCATCTCAGGATAATGCCAATTTATTGTTTACAAAGCTCATTGTCTTATACATTTAAAGCATCAGCATCACACATACATCAAGCGTCTATTGGCTACTACCTACTGTCTACGCGTTTCGCTTTATTCTATCATTGGCTAAAATTACTTGTTCACACGAACTGCTGTTCTTCTTGCACGGTCCCTTTGTCACGTAGGTATCCCTTTGTTCATTTATGTTTGCAACTTCATACATATTTCCCATCCACAGTTTTCTCTCCTGTATCTTTTTTGAAGTTTTTATCACATAGTCGCATTGTCTCACAAACTCAGAATCTCTGGATCGCTCACGCTTACAATATGCCCTTGTTCTTGCAAATATCCCAATGGTGTTTCTGTATTTTTTCTATTATGAAAGCAAACAGGTGCCTCTGTCCGACCTTCTCTGTTATAGTTGGATGTATTTATTCCATGTCATAATTTATTTATTTCTTTCTAAAGCATTCACCTTTATAACCACCGTGCACACAGTAGACATCTTGCTATTCCTCTGACACTTTTTTCTTGTCCTTCTGTGGATCCATTTGCTTTATCCTTTTTGAACTGCTGTGTGCAAAGTTTTAAACAGTATTCAAGGTGAAGTACACTCTCAGTTTACATTATGACAATTTCTAAATGACATTCTTTTTCTTTCTTAAGATAGGCTTGTTTATTTTATTTGAATCTTGGCTTCCATTAAGAGGTGGTTTTCATCAAGGAGGCTGTGATGAAGACTTCTCTATTTTTTCTGCAGGCATACCAACTTGAATTGCATTTAGACTTATCAGTTCCAGTATTTTACTGTCAATTTACTTCCCTTCAAATTCTTTTACTAGCAACATTTTGTCTTGAATTTAAATGTCTCCTTCTCAGGCCCTTCTCAACCCACAGGTTCCAACAGGGAGAAAACAATGGTATTCATCCACATACTAAATTATGGCTGTATTACCACTTAACTTATTCTTCCTTCAACTGTTTCCCAATACAGCTTAAGTCATTCTCCACAGGCACATCCAACTGAGGTGTTGAAAAGCAATGCCTTTTTCCCTTCCATGCCCTACAAAATTCATATGGCTAAGCAAGAAAAGAACCAGAAGTCCTACACATACAGATCTCCTCATTCCCAGAAAGCAACTTGTTGTTTCTGTGGCAAGTTCCTCAACCCAGGAGTGAGAGGCTCCATTGTCCAGAGACGTGGCACAGTTTGTGGTCCCAAAACAGTTGATTCTTTTTTNAGTTTATTTTTTTTTTTTTTTTTTTTTTTGCTGTAACAATGGTATTTTGCACTGTTCTCAAGCTTTGTCTTATCCTTTGCTTCTTTACATAAACATTGATGAGTATACTGCACCTTTCCAGTCAAACATGGTTTTCTAAAATTTATTTTGCAAGTCAACCCCTCTCCAGGCTGAAACCAAATTGCTTACTACAGCCTATGCTGCTGACAACTTAGCAGTTTCCAATTAATTATGTGACTCTTCTTTCTCATCCCACAAATACATAGCTGCCTTTATGGTCTCCCAAGAGACATTGTCAGGAAATCTACAGCAGGTGGGAGAGCTCATGTGTCATCTCCTGCAAATGAAGGCTGAGAGACTACTTACCCCAGCTCAAGCACAGATAAGTACTCTAAAATTAGCTGGGCATTTGGTGGCAGCAGCTGTATGTAGCAATGCACTGCAAGATGTAGAAACAGATGGCACAGCAGAAAACACGGGTGTTGCGTTTGTTCTCTGACTGGAGGCCTCTCTGTCTCCTTCCTGTAACATCCTCAGAGTATTTTGAGGATAAAATGGGATTCCCTTTCTGCCTCCCTTTCCACTGCTTCTGTAGCCAGCTCTCTGGAACTTTCCCATTGCTACTGTTTGTTTTCTGCTTTTGACTTCTTTATATTAGAGCCTTCTTCTTTTACCTGTACTTTTGTACTTTTTGCATGACTTTCACTTGACATGGTAGTAAAAATATGATTCCTAGGGGATGTTGACCATCCCAAGGGAGGCAAGTGTATATATTAGCATTTACCTCAAAGTAGTCATTCAACAAATTTTAAACATTTATAAAAAAGGGTGCCCACGGATGCATGTTCTGCCAAAAACAAACAAACAAACAAACAAACAAACAAAACCAAAAAGGCTAGAATGCATAGAGAAAAGATGGAGAAAAGTTTTGGTGAGGTTTTTTTGGGGGGTTGGTTGTTTGGTTTGGTTGTGGGTGTTTTTGGTTTGGTTTTGGTTTTTTGTTTGTGTGGGGTCTTTCTTGGTTTGTTGTTTTTGCTTTTTGGGGTTTTTTTTGGTTCAAAGAGATTTCCTTAGAACAAGTCCCTGAGCTCACTCAGCTACAGATACTCCAGACTTGGAACACCCACTGACTTTCTTTCTTCAGTAGCAGCGTAACATGGCACTTCTTGCTAGGGATGGAAAAGAAAAACAGAAAAATGGACTAATTAAAACTACAAATTTAAGAGGAAGTGAGCGTATCTACGGTGTATCAAGGTGTAAGGGAGTGTAGCACACACTGAAGTAAGTGTTTCAGGGCCTTGAGAACACGTAGGAACAGATTTTTGTTACAAACGCTGATCCATCCCCACAGGACATGGTGATACAACCTGCAGGGAGACCAGTGCTATGTAGGTATTTCAGTCCAAGGCCTAGACTAAAGACACAAAACCCAAGTAAAACACCCATCACTTCCACGGTGCTGGTGGTTTTCCCTCAGCAGGACCAAGACCATTCCTCTCCTCAAGAAGAACACCAACAATGCAGCAGCTGAATCTTCTCTTTGGCCTTCTGTATCTTCACTCTATTCCTCTATACCTTCTTCTGCTGGTCTTTACATTTCTCCTGTCATACCCCTTCTCCTCACCCTCCCTAAGAGTCTTTCGATGGCATGGTTTTGTGAAATGCCTCTGGCTCTGTTTTGTCAGTGCTGATATGTCTCATCCAATATGGTAGCCATGTCCTCCTTGTATATGAGCTGCTTCACAGTTCCTTTACTTACTCTTTTCCCTTTGAAGTTCTCCCATTTGTGAAGGGCTGAAGTTAACCAGGTCTACCTATGAGGGACCCACCCTGGTATAGGGACACTCAGAAGCATCCTGGCAGAAAAATCAGTGGGTACAAAGGGCAGCAGAAGACCATTACTCCTTGTTTCTCCACTTCCTATGCTGCTCATTGCCTTACCAGGGAGAAGATAAGGTTAGTTGAGACTGGAGATGGGTGTTTTAGTCACATGTTTTTAAGTGTTCCAATCCTTCTTTTTCTTTGTGATTCTAACTTCTTGTTTATTGGCAATGAATTAGGTAAAATTTCCTCACTTGAGATTACTTTTCCCAGGACACCCTCACAATTGACTCTGTCCATCAGACCTCCAATCTGCAAGTCCAAGTGTATATGGACAAAGACAGGGGGTGCATTCTTAGGCTCCGTGCCATAGCTTTCCCTAAATTCTTTTACCTTAGAATAGCTACAGATGTAAGTCCTGTGCACTTGCAAACTAGATGAAAAACTTGTGTTCACATACTCCTGGCAAACACAAGCCACAAAATCCCCAGGCATTTACAGCTTGCTGAAAATTGTTGTGACCTTCGCTCTGACATAGGTTAGAGTGGCTGGGGGCAGAAGGGAGTTGCTGATCTGTGATTGCTTTTGAGGCAGTGAATCATAGCTATGTTATCCTAGAACAACAGGGTTGCATATCTTCCAAATCACTGAAAATTTCAATTCAGTCCATGAGTGGCATTGTATGACCTGGTTTGATAAGAGCTTCTACCTATCTTTCATCTATTGGAAATAACTGAACTGCAATCTTTAGACATTTTGCAATCTTCCTTTACAGATTCTACAATCTCTTCCTGTTAATTAAAATCTGAAAATGTGATTTACATTGCATTCCAGGATCTTCAGCATACAAATGTCATGTGTGACATTGCAACAGCATGGACATTAGGGACCTCAGCAGTGAGGTGCTCTTCTCTTGTGGAGAGCAAACTCTCTGGTAGAATTTAAGGCACCAGTTTATAAGTGTTTTCTTTCTGTTTAATTTTGGAGAAAAATCAAGGACTGTTGCTGCACAGGAAGTGTTAGGGGTGACACTGTTTGCTTGTGTTTCAATATGTATAAAGCAAAAATTTACATCTTTCCCAACTTCTGCCAGAGTACACAATGAACAGAGAAGAAATATACTAAAATTTATAAGTGTAGGCATACCTTAAGGGAGTAGATATCATGGTATAAATGCTTACTGTTCCTTAGGAAAAAATATTGTTGCAATCACAGGATGTAGGAACTAGTAGTTCTTCTGAAACTTAAAAGAAATGCAGCTTTTGGCTATAAAATATGTATTATTCATTTTGCCCAGGTTAACTTTATTTTTCTTTTAAAGGAGCTTTGACATTTTAAACTGGCATTTGTGAATTTAGTGTAAATCTCTGCAATATTAAACAGGTGACAAGCTAGCTGCAGAAAATGAGAAATATGACCTGTGTAATAGTCCATTTAAACAGAAGCATGAGTTAGGATATAGCCTACTTGCAAGCACTAAACAAAGTACTCAGACATCTTTGTGCTACCTTTCTACAGTCACTACTCTATCCCAGTTTCTCAGTAGTTCTGGAGTTCTATAGAAATTTCTCTCTTTTTTCCATCTCTTTCCTAAGAAATCAATTTTAAAATTAGTAGTATTGAGTAAAAATTTCCTGAGGATAATCACTTGAATAAAAAAAATTAATTAGGTCTGGCCATGTTCTAACCCACTTTGCCTTTGACTTTCACATGCCTCTAAGCAAGTAAATTTTGCTAACATAAGTGCTGAATAAAAGTTTTGAAATTCACAGTAAAGACAGTGTATTTTAGGACATTCGATGTTGTTTACTCAGAAAGTGTCTGACCTTCCAAAATCCTTTCACACATCCTTAGCACAGAGACCAGGCGATGATTCAGGAAATGTTTTGAGTACACCTTCTGATAATTGGGAGTCCAGATGTAGCCATATTACCATGTTCATTGCAAAATTAATTTGGGGAATTAGGATTAAAAAGTAGAAAAAGCAGCCAGGTTGAAAAGACTGAGTACGTCTCTTCTGGCAATGCACTTGTATTATTGTTTCTGTATCATATATCCCTGCTACTTAAGGCTGCAGAAAGTGGAGCTTCTCCATCTCAGTGAAATAGTGGAGAACCTGTCCACCTTTTTAAACAAAATACTGGAAGATAATCAGCAATTTAGTGTTTTAGAGTGGGCACTGTAGATGTTTTCTAATAAGAGCACTCTAGGTGCACTAACAGTATAAGCACTGTGTGGGAAAATATCATGGATCCCAATAAATTCAGTTGCTGCTCTTCCTCAGTTGTAATAAAAATGTACATCTCTTACACAGAAATCATGCTTTTCAGTCGTTACCGAGATCTCTGCCTCCCCACAGAAGCAGCAAGAAGTAACTGAGAAAATTTATGTGGGTGAGCATGGCTGGTTTTAAGTGGGTTCATCTGTGAAACAACACGAGGAGAAACACATATCCATTTCTTTTTTCCAATAAAAACACTGTTCTGAGAAAAATCAAGAGCTTGAAGCTGAATGCTGATTGAAACCCACTTTGAGCTATGAACAAAATGTGTTGCCTTCCAGTGTTTAATTCTTTCTATATTAAGAGCTACATGAGTAGAAAGCACTCACCTCAAAGATACTCAACTCACTCATCCTTTTTTTTTCTCCCTATGCAAATGCTCTGAGGCCCACAAACTTATGCAGAGGTCCAGAGGGTCTTTTTCTATACCAGCTGCAAAGAAAATGTAAATGACACTGTGCAAAGGATGTCTGATATCAAACTAAATGGGAGCAATAACAGTGAATGGGTGAAATTATCCAGCCAAGCAGCTAAAACTAGAAGGATATCTAGGGAAATACTGAACAAGCCAGGCAGAATATTCCAGTGCACATCAGCACAAGAGGAAAAGGACTCCAGTGGAGAAAAACTGAACTCGCACTGTGCAGGGAGAATGGGATTAAAAAAATTCATTGACTTTTGAATTTACAGAGTGTGAACAAAATGAATGTTCCAATCAAAATATTAGAAGATTGTTGCACCCATATGAAAACTCTGCATTTGGTCACCATGTGTTCCCAACAGTTGGCAAAAGAAGGCAAGGCATCTGATTGCTTTGTAACAGCCTTTCAAATATCTTTCATATTGATGTTGGAACATCCTGTAGAAGGAGCAATTTCTAATGGAATTACAGATGATTTTAAAAATTAGGTGGGTAAGGCAGTGGTAGCACAAACTAGAGCAGTTATTATCTCCATGAAGTGCATGGAGGCACACTAGGCAAAGAAAACTCTGTGCATGGCACAAGAACAAATGCAAAAGGTGACATAAGATTGTACAGTAAGCTCTGATTAAAAAGAATTTATGTGATAGCAGATCAAGGAAACAAATGCACTCTTGTGTTCAAGAAAGAGAATGGGCTTAGGCAAAAGTCCCTAACGAATCTCAGATATGTGAACAGCTAACAAAATCCTCATAGATGACAGCTTTGAAGAAAAATAGTTTTACAGGAAAGGCATTGGGCTGAGCCTCAGGAGGTCAGTGTTCCCATTTCTATACTGATGCACATGTTTTCTGGAACTCTAGAGGGTAAAAAAGATTCAGCTAAGCTTTCCTTTATAGAATGGAGAGAATATTTCCCTTCTCTGACATCTTTTGCCTTATGTATTTATGAGGCATGAACATCTTTGCATTTGCTCTTAGCTGAACCTGCCAGGAGATACTGTGGAAAACAGCATTCCAGGGACACCTTATAGAAGAAAGCATGTACCAAGAGAACTGTTCTGAAAACCTGCAGATTCAGAAGGAGAAAATGAGATCATGACTGCTACTTACACAGAGAACATCTTTGATGGAACTGAGGGAGGCTGAATTCACTCCCTTTCTTGTCAATCTAAGTATTTTTATGCTCTACAAATTGTCAGCAGGCAAATCTTACAAGCAAAATGGGGTTTCTTGAAGTCCATTGGCACACATTTAACACACATTCGACTAGAGGGACCCTAAATGTTCCCTTTGACCCTGCTGTGAGCAGACTGAAAGACATTTTGAGTTCCATTCCAGCCCAACTGATTCAGTGACTCTATTGTTCTGTGAAATGTCCAGAATAAAGAATAAACAAAATTAATAACACATTTTCTGTCCTGTATATGACACAGTGTCTGATCTTTTGATATGACCTGAGAAAAGTAGCATAACACAATGTAGAAGGTCCAGCTCCACTCCTGGGTAACTCCATCAGTCCTGCTCCTAGTGATGCTCTTCTACTGCCCACTTTGAGGTGACTCTCGTACCAGTGTGTGTCCCACAGCAATCCCTAACAGCCCAATCAGATGGCAAAACAGTACAATATAAAGCAATTTCATTCAAGATCAGATGAACCATTGTAAAGAAATAAGCAGGGAAAGCTGACATCTGGGATCAGAGATGGGAAGGAGAAGTGGGAGAGAGGATGGTTAAAGGACTCAGAAGAAAAGTTACCACACTTTCCTGCTTTAGTCAGTGGTAAACTTGTACATCAGCTTGGCCATATTGTGAAAACATATCCTAAAACCAGAGTTAATTTAAATCCAATTCATCTCAAAATTATCCCACTCTACCCGTATCCCATCAAGCAGTTGTATATAGCAAGCAGAGGCTTTTGGACCTCAGCAGAACTTCAAAAGTAAGTAGTAGTAACAATGCTTTACACAGCTGTTGCTCTTGTGCTCTGTATGCTGGCACTCTGATAGGGTGATGGAAAGGTTGTGAAAATGAGAATGGCAGTGAAAACATGGTCTGAGGGGATTGATCCTTTACAACACAAGATGTTATGACCCAAGATGGAGGAGAACCAGAACTTTAGATTCGAGGAAAGGACCTATCTGTTCCTGCAGGACTGAGTTGGCTCACAGTTTTTCAGGGCAGCACAGGACAGATGGTGAGGTTATGAGGAAAAGGCAGGTGTAGGCACAGGGAAGTTAAGGCAGTTACTATCCTCACTTGTCCTGTCTTCTGTTGCCTTCTTCCTTGCCAGGCCCAACTAGCAAAACCAGTCTTCTTGTAGTTGCCTATTACTTCTCACCAGAGGGAGATTTGTCTTCACAACCTCTAGCCCCACCAGTGATGCTATTTTCACACAACAGAACAAAGATCAACCCATTCTGAGAGGCTTGCTTTGTTGCTCCTTATAGGCAGGAGCTAGCCCTGCTACCAAATCAACTCCTACCCAGAAGAGTAAATCTGAAGAGGAGAGTACACTCCTACTCACACTACAAATTCTACAAGGTTTTCCAGCATCAGTGAGCATCATCATTGATGATGTCCTCATTGCTCTGAATATACACAGCTCTCCTAATTATACACTTTTATCTCTGATTTATTCTGACTGGAGCAACATGTTGACTGCAGCGCAGTGCTCTGTAAGCTCATAATGTTTTTCTCCAATGACCGCCTGTTGCAAACAACTTTGTATATGTATTGGTCTTTGATCCCAAGGTGATGCAGCAAAAAAACTGCTAGCCTCTAAATGCACTATAAAGGCCATAAATGCAAAACAACAAGACTTTGACACAGGAGAAATTATACACTTATTCAAAAGCCCATGATCATCTAGAGCTGCTGAAATCATGATAAGTGGTACAAAAATGTCAGTGATAATGGACACAGATTGGTAGAAGAACACGTGCTATGTAGCAATGGCTTTGTGAGTGAATGGCATTTAAGGACAGTCAAATTATAGATACAAAAGACTGCAACCAATGAGAGGCGATTGCATGGCAAGGAAGCATCTTCTCAGACAGAATAATCTCAGAGCTGCAAGTATATACTTTGTACTACTAAGGAAAATTTAATTCCAAGTAACTGAAAATAACTCCACAATAAAAGGGGTGGATTTAGATCACTGTACTTGCTTCTAAATTTGATCTTCCTCACAACTTACAAGCATTTAAGACCATTTTTCAAAGTTAAGCTCCTCTTGCTTACATCTGGTAACTGTGGGGCCAATAGAGCTTGGTATCAGAAAAGAACCAGGTTTTGGGCCAATGAAAACTGGATAGGGAAAAGCAAATTCAAAACAGCCTGATTCACATTAGCACTGAGCATAGGTTGGGTGCAATAATGACTCTGACCATGTCTGGAAACTAAATTGTCTCCATTCTCTCTGCTTTAATGTTGTATACTGCTCAAGTCTGTTTCTCTTATTTACAGATTATCCTCAACTTCTTCTTCTCCCTAGTCCGAGTATGTGGGATGATGCTTTATAGGAAGACAAACCTTTCTTTGGTTCAGCAAAATGTATTGATTGCTTAAGTACTACAGTTTAGCTGCTTCATTTTCTTCACTGTTTACAAATGGCACCAGCTGATGCTAACACAAAAGAACTCTGTGGTCAGCACCACTGTAGCCTTGCAAAGCTCCAGCAGATGAACTGGGAGCAGTTTTGCCACAGGGGTACAATTGGTGCCTCCAATTGCCCTCTCTACCCTCCAGCTGTCCACCCCAAGGCCTCAGAGAACATTCCTGTGCCTCAGGGGTACCCGCTTCACAGTCCTGTGTATTCATCTGATCCACCAAAGAGACAAGTTTGGAAAGATTGCTGGAGAGGACTGTAGTGGTTACACAGAGCCCTTTCTATTTTGAGGTGAAATCCTGCAGTAGATGGACTGCAATGAAGAGCTGGAGGCAGTAATGCCTTCACTGGCCACAAAGTGTTTTTCCACTGAATCAGTGAGCTAGACCTGTATGGGATACAAGGATCGGGTTACTGCTTGAGCAAGTAATTTCTTCAGAACAGATATGCAGTTCATTCTTGCCAAGAAAAAGCACTAATGTGACTTTTCAAAGTTTTTGCTTCCTATAAGGTCAGCTCAGAGAAGAGTTCAGCAAGCCCAGAGCTGTATTTCTTTTCTCTGGATGAACGGCTACTTTAGGTTGTTAGTGAGGTGCAATTTAAGAGAGTTGGTAATAGATGTGCCAAAGTCTCCTCTGTAGAATCGATATTAGCTTGTACTCATAATAGCATTTCAAACCATCATGTACTGAAGTCCTGACCATCTGGGCCGGGAAATGGCAATGGGATTAGCATTTCTCCTCTGCTAGCCCCCAGTATGTTACCCTGTGGCTATTAAAGACATCTATTTTGCATTCTGGCTCCCCTGTGATATCACAATAAACAGCAAACAGTGCACTTGGTAATAACTTCTCCAAAGAAAAAGGGAGAAAAAACCAAAACAACCCTCAGCAAAAAAGCATAATGTAGACACACTCTGTAGGAGTTTCCAAGATGGTTTGCAGCAGCTACTCAGGCATCAATGCCAAACAAAATTATCTAAGTGGTAGAAAAAAGTCCCCAAACAGCTGCCACCAGCTGTAGCAGGCCAAGATAGAAATAATGAAAGGGAGAGTTTTTTCCCTGAGCATTACAAGAAATGGAAGCAGAACTACATAAAGTGTCTGCACCTTCTAAAGACTCTTTTGTTGCACATAATCTTTATAGCAATTTACATATGTCACCATCTGCTGGTACCCTCCATTACTGCATTGTAATATTATGTTACTCTATGACAAGATGATTCATAAAATTCCCATGATTGTGTTTAGAAAAGAGTGGATTGAAGATGTCAGTGTAATGAAAATGGCCAAACTGTTGTGAAACCACCAGAGCTTGAGATTAGTTTGCGGAAGTTCAGCTTATACGTTTGCCTGGAGAACCACACAAGAGGTTTTAGAAAGCCATGCCTGGGATTGGGAAAAGGAACTGCCACTCAGTGTAACTTGCTACAGAATGATAGAAATATTTATTTGATTGCTTGTTATGAGTGAGAGAAAGGAAAGAGTCTACAGGCAGCCAGGGATAAAGCAGCACTTTAATCCGTTTGTTATCCAGTCCCTAGGATCCTAACTTCTGCCTTTCCATTCTTTTTGCTTTACATATGCCTGAGTTCTTGTCCAGTCACTAGTTTCAATGTCTCCCCACCACCACTTTTTTTCCCCCTTTCTTTCTTTTTTTGTTTATTAGCAATCTTCTTCAGCTTATTTTGAATGATCTTGAAGAATGGCTGGAAGCTTCACCTCATAATTCTTTTGGACAGTGAATCTGCCTAGTAATGCTTTCTTTGTGCAGAGATGAAAACGTTCCTTAATGTAATTCTTCACCATGGATCACTGCAGTGCTCACAAGCTTATATAGCGTAATGGAGAATCCAAGGAGTTTCACAGGTTCAACATAAAACAACTCTCCCTAAATTGGTCTCTGAGTGAAAACATATTGCAAAAAACATATTTAAGCATGCCATGTGGCAGCTTTGTTCTCCTGAATACATAGGTTTGATATGTCTACTTCAGAGTTTCTCTTCGCAGCCAAAAAAGTTGCATTTCTAGCTTCAGGGAAGTGAATAGAAACGGGCCACCCAGTGATGGTGAGTTAAATAACATTTCTTTCCAGATAAATTTACTCCAGTCTTAACTGCAAGTGGGAAATGGGGTTGGTCTGGGTGAATTTACCTTGAAGTGAAACTTTGGTATGTTGTGTTCTTTATATTTTTTCTTTGGGATAGAAAATACTTCCTAGATCAAGGGAAAAAACCTGTTGTTTTAGTGATGAAGACCAGATGCCAGAGAAGCACTGAAAAAAAAAAAAAAAAAGGAACAGTCGAACAGAAATCTCAGGAGACAAAATATCAAAAATACACAATTGCCTGTTTTTGTCATCTTTCTCACTGCCTCTGAAATGCAAAACAAGGTGTCTCTCAGTAATAAAAAAGTAGTTTAGGGATTATTTTTCAGTGATTTTGTGGGTGTCTGTCTGAATATTTGGATGGAATATCCATCCTCTACTCTAGACATGAAATCATCTGTTAAAAACATCAAACCACCAGTTTATATGCATTAGATCATCTTTGTCCAGGTCTCATTAGCAGTTTTTTACATTCAAGAGACATAGTCTAAGCTTCAGGTAAGATTTGAAGATAACAGTTAAAATCTGTACTTTATTTTAAGGAACAAGTCACGTTTCAGAAACATCTTTATCTAGAGGAGAATTTGAATTTTTCTGTACCTTATCATGGCTCTGTTGTATTCAGGCAAAATGTCACACATTGGCACCTATAGGGGAGCTATTACCAGTGACCTTTACACTACCTTGCAAAAGCAATAGAAACTTTTTATTTTTTTTTACCTATTTGCTTAAAGAAAGAAGAGAGGAAACAATTGTGAACTCTTTCATTAGCAGCTGAATCTTCACTTACTTCTTAACAACAGTTCTTATCCAGAGCAGGTACTGTGGATGTCAGACTGGGGAAATAACCTGAATAAATCCATTAAATGCTGTGAAAACTTTCGAGTAAACCGGCATAGTTTGTGGCATTAAAAGATCCAGATTTTTGTAAGATCAAATATTTTCCTTTTCTTCATAAGACCCTCCACACAGTGCAGCATAACCGTGAGTGCTGCACTGTTCAAAACCAAAATTAAGACCAGTTAGCACAGCGTTGTAGATTAAACAAGAGAAAATGTTAGGTAATTAAATGCTAATGATTCAAGCTGGGTGCTTATGTTTTGGATTACTTGCCTAATAATGTTAGCATTTAAATGGTCAGCTTTGAAGTTAACAAACAGCCCATTAAGATGCAACCGGGGAGTTTCGGGCTCTTTGGGTGCCATTGTTTCAGTCTGGCTGGCTGCAGACTCAACAAAACAGCAGCCATGGGATTTACATAGCGAAGACTATTTTTGCAATTGGAAGGGCTAGAAGTTTTTTCTTTCTTTCAGTGAAAGCTCGTATTATCGAGGACACAGCATGTGGGAAAAGCTTAAATCTACTTATTTTCTTCTGAGTCTTGAGATCTCTATTGTCCCTGCTGACCACTTAAATACAAATCAGTTGGTTCCCAAGCTCTGTAGTGATCATCCTGCTGCAGCCATCGAAATTCTACCAGATTGCTGACTCCGAGGTGGTGTTGCTGGATACTTGCAAGGGTTAGTATAAAAATGCGTTCCTGACAATGAAAGTTAAGAAGCTTCAGTGATGAAAATTACATTGCATAACGAGAAACCCTCAGAGCAGTGGCTACTTAAAGGACGAAAGAGATAATTGTCAATTGAACAGAATATTATACAGGATAACAGGCTCCTGAAGATGCAAGAATAGCACAGCAAAGCCAAAGCAACTATGGAAAATAAATGGCATGGTGCAGCTCAGTTTCATTCTTCTTCAAAGTGCACAACACTGATCCTGTGGCAATGGTCTATTATTCTAAATCATTGATGCAGATTTAATTATTTTATCTAATAGAGGTTGATATGGGAGTTACTTACTCTGCCACTGCACACCTATTGCGTTTGGAGTGCCTCTGAAGAGAAAGGCACTGTGGATTTCAGTGCCTGGATTTCATCTACCATTTTGTTATTGCTACTGTGACTGCTAGTCCCAGTAACTTCCATACGGTGTTAACCAAGGAGAGCTAGTGTAGTGCTATCAAAAGGTAATTGCTGTGACAGTTTAATGTTCCTTGGTGTTGACTGTAAATATTGACATTATAGTGACAGCCACAATGCAGTACGTTAAAAGTAATGGGTTTTTTTCACTGAATTTAAAGTGAATAATTTCCAGCCCTTTTTGATGCATTAGGAGGAGGGGAACTCTTCTTAAATTGGCTTTGTTTTCTGATGACTTCAAGATGATATATAAATGCCAGAACAACCTCCTAGTAAAACTGTTTTACTTCTTGTTTTTGATCTTTTGTGGCCTGCTAAAGTGCTTATTAAAAATGCCACAAAATATGTACAGCTAGCTCTCAGATCTTAATTGAAGAAATAGGTGGTCTGGATGTTTAGCAAACACTTCTTTGTGCCAGAAATATGAAATAGTGAAATAGTTCTTAGAAGCATAAATCAGTTGTACTAAAATCATTCAATTCAGTTATTCACTTGCTATCTTCATACTTTTGATGTGATTTCTGTCATTTATTATAGGTTTTTTTTTCTGAGAAATGTTAAATAGATTTTTATCTATTTATTGTGGTCTCTTGTTCCATTCTGTGTTAACTTAGGGAGACCACTCTTTCAAGGATATTTCTACATCTTGCCACCCACACATGACATGACCAGCAAAATGATGGTCATTTTAATGCTGCGTGGGCTGCCTGTAGCTGTACATAAGTGCACAGATTTGGTCCTCTGTATTTTATGCAAAGGCTGAATGCAATAGCTTAGCAGATTCTGTAAAAAAATCCAAAACAACTAAACAAACCAAAACAAAAAACAAACCAAATGAAAACAAATGGAAAGAAACAAATACAAAATACAATAATGATATAAGAGAGATCTGTAGTACAGATAAAGTACTAGCATCCCAATGTGTTTTGGTTTGTTTGTTTGTTTGTTTGTTTGTTTGTTTGTTTGTTTTTTCCAAGTGTCTACAGATGTTTAAGTGAATGTTTGATGATTTTTCAACTAAGCCAGTTTTAATTGGGTAGGTGACTGAGAGAGTCATGTAAAGCCTGCCTTTCTGACTTACACATCAGCTCTGTGACCTGAATGCAAGGACAGTCAGCAAAGTACCCACCTCTGTCAAACCTTTTCAGACATCTCCTTCAAACAAATTATCTTCTTCACAGACACCCTCATGCTGACTATAAGGTAATCAGCTAGGAGATCACTGCAAATAGTACATGATTTTTAAGCTAAAATGCATCTCTCTGTTGCTCCTGAATAGTTTGGCTTCTCTGTTACTGTTATAGCAATGCCCATAAACATCAGCTAGGGACACATAGAAAAGTTTGCTATACCTAGCTAAAGCCTTATATGTGAATGTGACTATTGGTCTTAGTGAAGATTATGCCATCTGCATATTTTTTTCTATTTCTGGCACTTAAGAATACCTGAACATTACTTTTGAACAACTTGGCAAGCCTTTTATATTTACTATAATTTCTCTGGCATTGTAAATGGCCACTGTATGGATGACACACGTAATATAGATTACTGTTGTTTTTCTGTACTGAAGATTTGTTATGTGTTCCAGTCACAGTCTGGGGTCTGCCTCTGAGTTCCAAGAAAGACCAGTTACAAGCCAGCTCTGTCTGTCTGCCTGCTAAAACCATGTAATGTATTTCATGTTGAAGCTGGAAATTATTGCACTGGCTTCCATAGCACTTTCTCACAAATATATGTCATTCCCATGTTCCTATTCCAAAGATGCAAATTCTTTGGTTTTCAGCATCTTGATGGGGTGACTGAAAAAGTTTTGAGGACCACCTGAGTATTTTGTATTTTTCTTGGAACTTTGCAGACATATAATTTTCAATGCACTCCACTGCTGACACATTTATCCACTGAATAACTAGTGTTCTTTACACCGCCTCTTCTTCAAGTCCTTTCTCCTGTGCCAGAATATCAGACTGTAGGATTTAAACAGCTGCTGGGAAGAAGGGATAAAAGAATCCTCCGAAGAGCAGCTTTCAGGTGGGAAGATATAAGCAGTTTGTGAGAGTGTGGCTGCTTGTAGATGTACCTAGTTGATGATGATTTTAGCAGTACTCATAAGAGGGTGGGTCCAGCACTGCAAGGCTGAAATCTATTGTCTTCAAGTCAAGAAAGAGTCAATCTAGTATAGTATGTTTCTGCACAAGTCCCATGACCAAGCTGTTCAATACTTATACTTTAAAGATCAACCAGCACTGCTTATGGTGGATACAGAGACATTGCTTCCATAACAGTTAATAATTGACAGTTAATAAATATAAACAAACTATTCTCTATGGCAGCTGTTGGCTGTCCACTTTCAACAGGTATAGATAAAGGCTATATTTAGCCATCTCTTCATTTGCTTTATACTACGCAAGGAGCTGCAAATCAATTCAAATACAGTCAGAAATTGCCAAAAATATTGTCACTAAACCTGCAGTAATCAGAATTTTTAAATAAAAAAAGGTAGGTCTTAAAATATTCATGTCTATGTTTTCTGTTTTGTTCAAGGCAGCAAAATGATACTAGAATTCTCCTGATGTTTTATAGTTTACCTAATGTTAACAGAAAACTAGGTGTCCTTCAGTTTTAGTTGGAACTCAAATTGATGGCAGCAAAGGCTGTTCATCCACAAAACACACTTTTAAAAATACAAATTAAGTGCTTCAAAATGTTGCTTTCTAGGGTAAGATTATGGAATATCAGCCCATCTGTGTTTTCAGTGGAGGCAGTGGAATGGTTGGCACTGATGTCATGGAAATTGTTTAGTAAGACTAACAGTTGCTGCACTGTTGTAACAGGTTAAGATGAACTCAGAAAGCATAAAATTGGACTTTCCTATGCCCCTCTAACCCTCTGCTTCTTCAGATCACTAACTTTGCATCACTATCTACCTTGATGTCACTCAGTGCTTTCGCCTTTTTGGCCAGCTCTCTCCTGATTCCACCATGATTCTTTACTTACCTCTACCATGAGTAGATTTGCAATGTCTTCATGCAAAATGGCTGTTTCCAAGGTGTTAGTCATTTGGAATCACCAGTGGCTCGACTTGAGTAATTAGTTAAAAAAAAAAAAAAAAAGGAAAAAAAAAAGAAACCTTATGAACAGCTTATTTATCAGCTTAGTAAGATGGAGGCAAAACGGGAGAGGCCATGGGCTCACAGGAAAGCTGTGGCCTTTGGAATACCTGTAGTCCTGATTTTAGAGTCACCTGCAGTGGAGGAGAGCCCCCCACTGTTATGTGTGATAGTCAAGTGGGAAACCAGCTGTGCTTGTGACATTAGGGCCCCTCTACAACTGAACAAACATATCAAAGGGCTGCATCGGATTCTGAAAAGCAGAACTACTTGAAGCAATTCACTCTGCTGCTGCCACTCTGTTTTGATTGATATGAACAAGGCTTATCTTCAAAAATATGTACAGCTAAAGTGAGTATTTCTATAATCACTTCAGATTGCATCTTAGAAGGAAGACAATTTTGCCTTCTCCCTGCTTGTCCTCCTCCTCTCATGTTCCCTCCACTCTGAAAAAATCTTATGCATGGCTAAAACATATGCTAAATGTGGGAGGAAAAAAAGTACCTTCCAAATCTTCATGTCTTTGACAGAAGAGCAGCTGTATATATCCCTCTTCTTTAGCAGTATGAATTAGGGCTGAAGAACTACTACTCCATAGTCTCTTACCTTCTGGCAGATCACTTCATGTGCAGTGGCTGGGGTTGTTAGCAGCAGTTTGTTAAATTTGAAAGAATATTTGATATTGAAGGGAAGTACAATCTCCATCTTCTTTTCTTTTAAAGAAGTGGAAATCCAGGAAGAGAATGACTGCTGACCATGCACTCCTATGCCTGTATTTTCAGTTTGGCTCATCTGAACTACAGAATATTCTGAGTTATAAAGGATTCACAACGATCATTGAGTACTGCTAAGTGAATGGCCCATAGGGGGATCAAACCTACAATCTTGGTGTTGTTAGCACCATTCTCTAATCAACTGAGCCAATCTCAGGGGTCTTGCAGTCCTTATGCAACAGTACAGATTTTGCAGGATCTAAAAGGCAGTTGCACACTCAAAAATGGAATCCCTACCTCTAAAAGTCTCAGGATGGAGACTCAACTCTTGGACCAGACATGTCAGCAGTATTAAGGGACAACACTTGCAATATATAAAAAAAATTTCTTCCCACAAGATATCTTGAATGTGACTAGTATACAGGGATTGAATCCAGTCTTCTATTTTCTTCATAAGTATTAACCTGATTTTTAGGACAGCCAAAAAAGATTTTGGTTTTAAAAGCTGATTCTAACAAAGAAAAAAAATAAACTCTAAAAATCAGGAGCTGAATACAAAAGCTTTAGGCAGAGCAAAACAGGGGACCAATAGCCACAGGAGGATATAAAAATGCAGCAGATTCTGATGAAGGAAAAAAGACCCCTGAAAGGACAGCTGTATTTAAAAATAAAGAGGAAGAAAGTAGGCAAAGAAATAAACAGAATTGACTCTAGGTTAAAGCTGATTCACAGAGGTTGACCAGCCATATTCAATTGCCCTGTTGGTGGTCTTTAAATAAAGGTCAGACAAAATTGTACCAAAATCCACAGGGGGCTTACTTAAATGCTTATTTAAGACAGTGGGTTGCCTGTGGTAGGCAGTGCTAGCTTCATTATATTTCAAACAGTGTTTAATTAATTTATTATTGCATTTGAAATAACTCCCTTATTAGAGAATTTTAAGTGCCTTTTTTTGGTGCTATTCAAAACTCTCTTCCATCCACCTTTCTTCCCATAGCTTCAACAGAAACAGAAATTTTTTGAGCTTAAATTCTTAAAATCTTCATCTTTGTACCTTATCAAAGTCCTCAGGCCTCACCAATAAGCTCCTGTGCAAAAACTCAATCAATGTATTACTCTTTGCTCCATTTGTCAATGCTCATCTTCTGCTCCTGATACTGAAGCAACACATCATGCACTCCATGCACTTCAGAACCTTGTCACTCCAAGATTGATGATGAAATCATGGCTGTTTACCCTTTGGCAAGCTTAGTTATCAAGCACAAGGTGACAAAAATATTTATCTAGAAGTGTCTGCTGACCTTCTGTTCCCATAGAAGTTGGATAATTGGAAAACATGCAGCAATACAGTCTGTATGGTTGCACAAGGAACAGAAGGCTGTGCAGCTTCTGAATATAACCTACATAGACTGAGAAGACCTTTGCCGCACTGACAGTATTGCTATATATTCTCATTGTTTCTGTAACGCACAACAATGCTTTAAATCAGATATGCAAGCTTGTGGACAATTTTCCAGTGGTTGAAAATGTGCAGTGTCTCTTTGCTAAAATATCTCATCTCCTTACCCAATAAAGGGAGGAACCTTCCAAAAGGTAGTCCTGTATGTGACTGTAATCCACCCAAAATGCCTTTTCTCTCCAATTTTGCAGCTCAGGCCTGTCCAAGGCTTTGTGGCTGGACCATTTCAAGCCTCTAGATACAATTCTTCAGCCTTCCAGTACCTAAAGCAGGGCTACAAGAGAGCTGGAAGGACCCTTTACACAGGCAAATAGTGTTATGGTGAGGAGGAATGTCTTTTAATTGAAAGAGGGTAGGCTGAGATTGGATACCAGGAAAAAATTCTTAACTGTCAGTGTGGTGAGTCACTGGAACAAGTTGCCCAGAGAAGTTGTGGATGCCCCATCCATGGAAGTTTTCAAGATGAGGTTGGATGGGGCTTTGAGTAATCTGTTCTAATGGGAGGTCTCCCTGCCCATGGCAGAGCAGTTGGAACTAGATGATCTTTATTGGTCCCTTTTGACCCAAACCATTCTCTGATTATAAAATTCTATGAATATGTAAGCATAATGGCCTTGCGAAAGACTTAGGTTGGAAATGTTGCAGTCCTTCAAGCAGTTCAAAACCCATTGTTTTTGATACTCAGTTGGGATCTGTGATTAGCCCACACAGGTGTCCTTCGGAAACATGTTCTCATGTTTGTTGAGTAGCCTTCAGCTCAGCACTCTCACAGCCTAAGAGCACCTCACCCCCAGCACCCGGCACCACCGACCAGCTCAGTGCTGCAGGCACTGTGGGGCTAGAAGACACTACTGAACAGCTGTTGTCACTGCCCACCTGACATGATAAAATTTGGAGGGAAAGTACTCCATGAGAAAAATGGAGATAGCTGCTGCTTGACTGATTACCACCCTCCTATTTCATCAGGTTGTCCAGTGCCAGGTTGTGTACAGGATTTGAACTAATTGGATGAGCAAGTTGTTTCAGATATCTCATCTTTTTCTCTCGGCAATAAAGTTACTGCTCACTACAAGAAGCAGTCTGTGGTACTAAGGATGAGAAGATACTTTGTAGGCATATTGGCGTAGAAAGTGAGCCGTAGTTTGTGAAGAAGGAATCAGACTGAACGCCACTTTATAGTGGAGCTCCAAAGAGCAAGTACCCTGACAACCTGGATGAGTTGGATGTTTAGTTTAAGATGGTGCATTATTGTATGGTCTAACTGGATCTTTCAGAACAAAAATTTTCAGGATGTGAATAATCCAGTCTTTATCACTGCTGAGAGTTTACGCTTAATTTTACACAAGGTCTGAAATGAGACCCAACTGTTGTGTCTTTGTACTGCTTACTCTGATATAAATATATAAAGAGCATGGCAACATACAGACCTACTTTAGGATTGAAACTACTCTGAAAATTGTCCTTTAAGGCAAAATTGGTTTAATAATATGTGAGTACTGTAGGGAACATTTTCCTTTTTTTTTTTTTTTTTTTTACAGAGAGTGTGCAAGTTGGTCTCTATCACAAAATGGTAATTGGATATGAATTATTATTACTGAAAAGAAAATCTGTTTAGTGAAACATGCTCATTTTCTGGTTCTAAATTGTCTCTGTGCCCTAAAAGCACCAATCTCACAGTAATTCAGAACACAGGCTCTGCTAATATTATGCTTGATGCACATATTTATCAATCTGATAATTATGCTTAAAATAAGGGAGGGAAACAAAACAGGCTGACTGAGAAAGAATTCTGATCAAATGCTAGAGGCAGACACAGGCCAGGTCTGCTTGCACAGAGGTTTACGAGAAAACAGAAAGATAAAATGCAATTTTACATTTTATTCAGTGCTGTTTATTCAGCTCTTTTTCCCGAAGAATCATTATCAATATTCTGAAGTTATTTATGCCTCCATTTCTGATGGAACTTGGGCTGGGTCAGCAAATCTTTTCCAGAATAAAGCATTCTTTCTTTTTTATATTTGCACACAGATGTTTTAGGATGAGGTATTGATTATCCTGCAAATGGACAAGAAAGCAGTTGCTTTTGAACCAGAGGGTTGTTTTCCTCATTACAGCTCTAAACCACTTGCTGGGTTTTTTTTTGTTGTTGTT
>VXAU01004097.1:61606-191489 GCA_013399695.1 Formicarius rufipectus | reverse complement strand
TTTTTTTTTTATTTTTTTAAATCTATACGCCCCCCTGGTTCTGTTTCATCGACTTCCCTTCAGGGTTAGGTTTTTTTTTTTTTTTGGCTTCTCCTCTCTCAAATCCTTAAGGTCGCAAAATTCCTAGGATATTTCACTCTTTTATTCATGCTGCATAGAGATGAGAGAACTGAGGAACAAGTGTGCATGTTAGTTTCTATATATATTTTGAAAAGTTAATGATGCAGTGATACTGCCACTCAAATATTATTGGTGGTATGTTTTTGTGGTAGGCTGACCTTGGCTGGCCACCAAGTGCCTACCCAGCTGCTCTTTCACTCTCCCTCGTCAACAGATGGGGGAGAAAATAAGGCAGGGTCGTGATACAGGCAAGGAGGATCACTCACCAATTACTGTCATAGGTAAAAGAGATTCAGCCTGGGAAAAAATGAATTTAATTTTTTGCCAATTAGAGCAGGACAGTGAGAAAACCAGACAAAACCAAAACACCTTCCCCCATTCCTCCTTCTTGTCAGGCTCAATTTCACTCCTTCACTGCTGACTCTTCTACTGGAGGAGGCAGGGGGGGAGGAATGTGGGATAGGGGTTGTAGTCAGCCCGTAACACTTCAACTCCACTGCTTCTTCATCTGATCTCTACCCGTGCTCCATCATGGGGTCTCTCCTACGGAGCACAAGAGCTGCTCTAGCATGGGTGCCCTCTGGGCAGCACCGCTTTTCAGAAAACATGCTCCTGCGAGGGCTAATCTCCATGGACTGCAGCTTCCTTCAGGGCATGTTCACATGTTCCACTGTGGTCCTCCATGGGCTGCAGGGGGCAGCCTGCTCCATTACGTTCTTTTCCAGGGGCTGCCCGCACCTGAAATACCTCCTCTCCCTCCTTCCTCTCTCACCTTGGTGTCTGCAGGGCTGTTTTTTGTACATTTTTCACACACCTTGCTCTCTCTCATTGCTGTTACACTATGGGTTGTTTTTTCTTGTTTGTGTTTGTTTTTTTTTTTTTTAATTCTTTGTAAATATGTTATCACAGAGGCACCAACTACATTGCTGAGGGCCTCAGTTTTGGGCAGCAGCAGATTCTTTTTGGAGCCAGCTGGAAGCATCTCTGGCCACATGGCACCAGCTCCTGGTTTTGTCTCACAGACGACACCCCTGCAGCCCCACTTGCTACCAAAAACCAAAACCATGCAACATAAAGCAAATGTCTTTTTTTTTTTTTATACTGCAAGCTGTGAATCTGAAAAGTAGCAGGCTGAGAGAAAAAAGTTAATGTGTCTTGTTTTCTTGTTGAACCAAGAAGGATTGGTTTCCTGCATAAGTAATTCACAGCCTTACCAGTTTCCTAAAGATCTGTTTGTACTAGGTACTAGATACAGATAAAGCTGGAAGTAATGAGTATGAAAAACAAAGAAATCCTAGGAGACAGGGAAGTGAGGGCTAAAACACTGGAAGAGCAAACAGGCAAAAGAGATTGGAGGCATTTTTCATTTATTTATGCAACTTCGGCATCACAAAAAGATCTGGGTGACCATAGAGCAAATGTGGCAGCAGTAGTTTTCTGAAGTTTCTGAAATACAAAGTTAATTGTAAGCATTCTCTTATTTGATTTTTTCAACCAAATATTTTTGTTTCCCAAGCGCTGCAAAATTTTGCAATAGACATCCCTTTTTCTAAGAGAAAATGTGTGAATGAAAAAAAATCTTAGCACCTTCAGGCTGAAGGACAATTTGGAGGGTGAGGCAAGGCTTGCTTTTGGCAGAATAAAATGTTTGATGTAGGAAGAGATTTAATATCCAGAGGCTGGTGTTATAACAACCCACAAGTGTTGTAACACAATACCACATAACATCTGAGTCTCATGTCACCATCATTCTCTTATACAGGCAATCATGGACTCAACATTTGCCTTGCAGTAATGAACATGAATATCAAGGTCTGTTCAGTTACATTTGTGTTAAAACTATGTGGTTAGGGGTCATCATTTAGAAAAGTGATTAATGGAATCACAATATTTTTTAAAGCTCTTCCCGAGGAAAACTTGAGTCATAGCATCTTATACAGTTAGTGCTTCCTAAAAGGACACCCTTAATGAATGCACAACAGCATTTCATATCACCCAGATAAAAGGAAAAGCATTTTGAATCTTCTTACCTCTTCCATGAGCTGGACTAATAGTTTTCTATTGCAGTATCCTACCACATACTTCTGGTCAGTGAAAGTAAAGCACATTCCAACTCACAGGTTGAAATAAAACATGACTCACCAGGGTGCAGCATGGAAGGCTGCTTCCTCTCCTGGCAAGTGCTAAGAGGCAGCACCCTGCCTTGCTGTATGCCCATCACCACGTATAGCTTTTACACCTCTTCCCTTTCCTTCTCTCTATTTACAGTGGGACTGTAATTGATCCCTACTATTTCATGTCTCCTTTTCCTTCCTGAAAAGTGGCTGAACAGCTTCCAGGGTCTGGTAGTACTCCCTCTCCCCACTAAGCTGACACTCATACATCAAATCCTTTGAGACTTCATACCTACAGCTGTTGGAAGAATTTGGAGAGTCTGAACAGCAAAACGATTGGCTTGGTTAAGATTTTAAGCTGACCAATGCAAACCAAAAGTATTCACATCTGTTTTCCTCTTGTTTCCTGAGTTATGTTCCAGGCTGAGTTGTCATCATAAGACAAAAACCACTCAGTGATTGTGACTTAGAGTGCAATAGGAATTATTTCGCTTTTTCAGGGAAGGACATTATCAGCTGAAGAAGAGCCATCAGGTGAAAATTCTGGTTTACCTGGAGTGTTTTGATGGTTTGAAAAGCACTTGTGTATTGAGGTGTCCGTGAGAGTCTGGAGGGAAAGTCAGCCTGGGGAATAATGACTCCAAGGATAGCCATCATTTTAGGACTGGACTAGGTTACTATATTGTTCCTTCTACATCCCACATCATGAAAACTTCACACTCATAACTACTAATTGATTGATATATAAATAAATATAAACCCAATGAAATAAATAAAATTCTCAGCCAGTCTAAATCAGTGTAGCTGAAATGGTTTCAGCAGCTCTGCAAAACTAAATAAAGATATCAGGGATTCTGCCCCTATAAGCAAAATATTAAATAGCACAGTATATTCCATACATGTGTGGATATGTGTGTAGGTGTGTGTGTTCATATCCCTAAAACCATAATACATTAGCAGTGTTCTGTTCTAACATTTTTTAATTCAACCTCAAAATGGACCAAGTTGATTATATTTTGAGAATATCAGGTTTTATTAAAAAAAAAAAAAAGAAAAGGGGAAATGAATGAAGCTCTCTCTCAGCAATACTGTTTTCTAATTATGTCAAGTATTCTATGTGGCTCCTCTTCAGGGCTGAACTGAAGCAGATCTGAGGTTGGGTGACACTAGCAAGGTTCTCCAACAAAGATGAGCTATTCAAAAGTGGTGTCATTAAAAAGAATGTGCCATTTTCTGACACAACTACATACAGAACTTTGCCTACCAAAAGACAGAAAAAAGTGCTTTACCTAGAACTTTTCTCATTTCTCTCAGAAGTCCAATAAAAGCCCCCATGATTCCTTTCAGCTACTGAATTATTCTTGCTTTTAAAACCTCTTCCCTTTAGCTTCTGATGATTAACTCTCCCTGTAAACTGCTTTGTAATACTCTGTGTGGAGGACAGTATATAAAAATAAATTGCATTGAGTCTGATCCAAACCTCATTTGACTCAAAATTACACTGAGATTTTGGGCTGCTTTTTTTTCACCTCCACAATTCTATATCTGACTGGCAAGCCAAATCATTTCTATTTGCTATCATAAAGGCTAAATAAAAGAGCACACAACTCAATGCTTTTTCAATAAAATTCATGTTGTTATTTCAAAATGTAGTTCTCCTTTGTCAGCCACCATCCTCATATGCTCATTCACATGCCATGCCACTTGGATTGCTCATGTCTTTGCGTATTACTGAGTCTGCAAGAAATTATGGCATCCTACCTCTTTCGGTAAACCTGATCACTGAAGTAAGAGCAAGTCTGTTGGAAAATTAGCCTTTATTTACAACACTGACAGCAGTGAAAAGATGCAGCTTCATGATATTGTGCTGAGGTTATTACCTTCCTAGTAGTAAATCTCTGGACGCCCAATTAAAGTTCAGTTGCAGTTTGCAACAAGCAGCCTGTAAAGTTTTCTGGAAAAGAGCTGCCATATTGTCATTCAAAGTACTTTATACTAAACAGTGCAAGACAGCAACAAAACATCTAATTATCTGATTAGACTGCAAGAATAGTTTCTTACATGCACTGAATTTTGCATACCATCTACGAAGGCTGTATTCATCAGTGACTCACATAAACAAAACAAAAAATGAAAATAAGATAGAACAATGGGTTTCTGCTACTATTGTTCCTAAAGTGCAGAGATATTTTTGCTAGTACTTCAAAATAACAGTGGGAATTCTGGAAACATCCAGCTCAGGAACAGAAGTTTTTTCTGTTCTAGTTCTGGCCCTGCACAAAGTGTGTCGTGACCAGAGACTGGCCACCTTGGTGGGCCACCACAGTGAGAGCTGTGCACCAGCTGTTTGGCAAAGGTGATGCTCCTTGGAGTCAAAAGATTTTCTATGAGGGGATGAAGAAAAAAGGTGCATCTTTAAGCTTATTATTTCACATTTGCCTACCCCTACCACTGTACAAGGAGCCCTTTTCAGGACAGCTGAGGCCAACACATAACTCTCTGTGGTGTGAAGGAGAGTGGGTATTAGCAGCTACTTCATGAGAAGTGCTTGTGCGTTTGCTCTTATCCTGGAAACATCCCAGTATGGCCATCCAGGAGACCCAATAGAAACTCTGACACAGACATTTAAAGAAAATGGATATATTTCAATTTTATGTGCAGGTTTACCTGACAGCTGGTCATTTGAGCAATTCAACAGGTGACAGAAGCAGAAGAGCATCAGCAAGGACACTGCACTATTTTCTCACTAGCTTTCCTGCTGATTAGTCTTACCATGGCTGGCCTGCCAGTTGATTGCACTGACAATATATCTGGTACTGCATATGCAAAACTAAACACGGATAAGGTACTCTCATTTCTTTCATTCCAGTTTGGGGCAAGACAGTGGGGGGAAAAGGGTGTTGTTTTTGATATCTTATGACAATAACAATTTCAATGGAAGTAGTTTTTACCATGCCACTACTTCACTGTATCTTCACATTAGCCATAACATAGTCCTACTTCTTAACAGTCCCAACTGTACACCATTAAACATAAATCATGGTCTCAAAAGACCCCGTTTTTCAGAAAGGAGAAGCAATTTAGTCTCCATAACATATCAGTCTCCAGCTTGTCCTGAAGAGGCTGTAAGCTGTGCTGAATTATGTATAAAATCAATGCAGGTTCTGTCTGCCAAAGATGGGTTAACATTAGCAATTTCATTTTCACTGGGGGTGGTGGTGGTGTGGTGTCACAAGTTCCAAATCTTCAGGATCATAAAATAAGTGCCCATTCTATCTTTCTCTACTTATAGAATTATACACATTTTGACTCATTTTAGAATTAAAAAAGGTCACAAGATGATGTTGCTATGAAACACCTCTTTAATCAGCTGTAATGGGCAATTTATATAATGATGTCAATGGGGTGATATTATAATCTGCCCTTTCTACTATAATTTCATTATACTCTTTGAATGGATATTCCCAAACCTTTTTTTTCCTTCTGGGAGGGGATCCCACACAGTGCTACATTCAAGTAACAAAAATTTACTCTCAAGACTTTTCAAGTGGTGAAAATCTCCCCTGCAATCAGATGCATAAATACGCAGAAGTACAACATATTCCTGTGAGTTTAGAGGATAAATAACCTTGTGATGAACTTCAAAGACACCTGATATTTCATTTGAGACTGAATATGAATCCTATCCTTGTAAAATCACTGTCATTGTGGAGGTGGCCCACAGACCTACAACAAATACTTACACACTACATAGCTCATGACCCAGCACTTTACTATATGCTTTTTGCATATGACTGGAGCAGTGTTGAAATCTAATGTCACAGCACCATTTTTTCCCTCTCCTCTAGAAGGGCAACTTATCTGATATTCCTGTGACAGCTACTGGTCTGAGTGTCTAGACGTCTTTAAGACCATTAGCCAGCAAAGTTGTCATCAAAATTCTCTTCCAAATACTCAGTTCTGAAATAGATTTCTGTAAAACCTCATTTAAGCAGGGTCACCTGTCATTACAACATGGTCCAGAATTCAGCAAACATAGCACCTTTGTGAATACAGTTGAGTTGTAAAAAATACGAAGTCATTAAAGGACACTTTTCAAAAGGAAGTCAACTGATGATAACAACTTGGAATTGTTATGTCAGTCTCTATTTTCTGAAAGAAATGTATTCACGCATATATTACTGGTGAATCAAGGTTGTTTAGCTTCAAATACTATCATATATGTCTTCAGGAGTATAAAAGATGTGTTTTCTCTGAGCTGAGTGCTGCTTTGAGGGTATCCACAATGGGATCATCTTGGTTCACTCAAGAGCTTTGGATCTGAATCCACTTTTGGAGGGCTCTGTTCCGCCATTCTCAGTTATGTTCTGTAATGCATTGCTCCAGTAAATATGATGACAATACTGAATTTCAAAGGGCCAACATTTTTCATGAGAGCTTGACCTGATGGACTGCTATTCAGCGAAAAGCATTGCTTTCTGGCCTCTGAAGGACAAGCCTGAAGGTTGGGGCTCAAAATATTTCCTTGTAGACATCATCCTTTATGAAAACTTTTATTGCCATTTCAGTCTTGCCTCCAAAGGCTAAGTGGGAATATTCAGAAAACAATTTATTTTGTAAATAAATGCAACGAATGTGTCATCTGTTTCCTTCACAGTAATATCTAGCTTTCCAGAAATTTTCATGTAAAAGCTCATTAGTTTAAAAATAATTGCATTCACTCAGTGTATAAAATACCAAGGCACAGTTCCTGAGCATGGACTGGGTCTTTTTACAACCCAAACAAGTAGTTCAGGCATTAAACTCTTTTCTCATGAATAACAAGTATTTAATTAGTCATACCAACAAGGAACAATAGGAAACACAAAAGTAACTAACTCAAAGTTGGAGCTTGGATTTAGACACTCTGCAGTCAGATTATTTGGGCTCTACTTTGTGTGAATTCTTGCCACACAAAAAAAATGGGAAGATAAAAAACTTAGCAATAGCCCAGAATTCTTCTGTCATGAAACTTGACAGCAGAGCAGGTCTTTGAAGTTGCCTCTCCCATTCCATGAGGGGCTTTTAAGGGTTGGGTTTACTATTTTTGGTCATTTTCTTGCTTGCTTTCTTTTTATCCAAATGAAGAAAAATCAGTTCTCAGAAAGATAGGACACTGAATATTGTGTCCTGACTAGGTCAGGCTAAAAGACTCATTTTTGTTTATTTCTCAGTTTATCTTGAAATAACCATGCTGAGCAAACCGCTCTTTGTTAACTTCAAGTCAAAACATACCAGTAAATGATTCTATGTTTTTAGTGTAATTCCCTCTAATCATCCTAGCACACTGCTTGTTTTTATATCTGCTTCACACAATGCCACTAGTAATAAATGTTCTAGAATTGGAACATAATTTTGATCATCTCGCCATTACTTTTGATTTATGGCACACAGAGACAGATGGGTTTTTATAAGCTCACTCTGCAGTACTGCAGATAAAAAATGTAATGTATTAATCAAACTTCTGTAATCTGGAACACAGAATGGGTGGGCCCATGGATCTGTCTGTCTATATATACCCATACCATATCAACAAATTTTATCTTCAGAAGCAGAAGTATAAAGTCATTTGCACATTGTTACTATTCATTATTCATACCCAGAGCAAAATACGTTGCATTCAGAATCTATGGCTCTATGGGAGGTAGTGAACCACCTGAAGGAGGTTTCATGAAATTACATAAATGTGTACTGTACCACCATGAGGTNAAAATCTGATTTTTTTTTTTTTCCTGGGTGCAACACAGGAAAATAGGAAGTCTACAAGAATGTTCTCCATTAGGAGGAAAAAATGTTGCCACTTCAAAGAAGAGATTGACCATTTTGTTTTGCTACAGGATATTGATTAAAGGTCTGAAAATAGCAGCAAAAGACACTGTTACAGAAACTGAAAATGGGAAAGTGGAAACAGAAATGAAAGCAGAAGCATTCTCTCAGCCTTGCCAAGAGAAGTAAGAAAGTAGAATTTGTTTACGCAAAGAAAAAGAGCTTTAAAACTATCTATCAGATGGGAAATACATCAAGCAACAAGAATAATTCATAAACCAGAGTGCATTCCCTTTGTTAATAAGAGACAAGTGGTCTTAAATACTTTCTAAAATTTGGTCTCTCACAAGGTGCGGGGAGGAGAAAAAAATGGAAGCAACTAGAAAATAATGACTATCTTGTCAAGGCAGTAACCAACTGCTAAGGTGGCATGGCATAAAGGAATTGAGATGTGGGGGTGCTTATGAGGTCCAAGTTTTGCATTCTAGGGATGACTTTGTGTGCTCAGGGAAGAGCGGCAAGAGATCTGTGGCTGTGCTTAAATCTTCTGAGTGGCAATAGTTACACACATACAAATACATTCCCTGCAGCCAGAGCTACAAGAGCAGTGCACAGAGCACGTCCTCCACTTCGCCCTGACTTGATCTTTCCAAAGAGCTCTAAGCAGGGCGGTTGCAACTTCATATTTTCACCACAGCATATGTCATTCTATGACAGAAAAATAAAGAGAGCATACAAATACAAAACCTGATTGTAGGTACCTGCTGTATCACTGGCAGTTGCTGCAGCTTTAGATGTTCTAGAAATCCAGAGAAGTTTCAGGCATGAAATACTGTTTCGACACTAAACTTTGACATGGAAGAAAAGCCTTCCCAGCCACTGCAATGCTCAGAATACATTCTCAAGTCTATGCGAAACAACCAAACCAAAACAAGACTAAGATCTTGATTCTTTGAGACCGCAAACTGAAGAATATGTAGAACGTGATGTGAGATTTGGCACAGTTCAACTGCCTAGGTAAGCTGAGGAGGAAAATTGGGAAAGCTCAGTGCTGCAACGTAACCCAGCAGGAAAGGCAGCAGCATTGACACCAGGAGCTCCAGAAAAGGGGCATCTCCAAGTTCTCTGTTACAGCAAAAAGAGCTGTTGGGCCACTACAGATGTAGCACCTTGGCTGAAGAGTATCTTGCCTTGATTGATCAAAGGGTCCCTAATATACGATAGAAGACACGTTGAGTCCCTGCAGGAAGCACTTAGCCTTCTCTCTTCAGCCATTCTTCTCCACTTCTATTTCCCTTAGCTTTGTTGCTAAGGGAGATAATTTTCCTTATTCCAGTGACATATCTTAAGTAAAGGGCAATTATCCCATGCTTTAACAAAATTCCCAGGAAAGAACCTTGTCTACAGAAAGACTAAAATCAAAAGCTTATGTAAATAAATGTAGAGGAAATGAAAAAAGGACATTATACAAATCTGTATCATCCCTGGCTGAAAACTGTGTATAAAACATACCATTGTGAATCAGATATTAAAGCATTTGAGTGACTTGATTTTTATTTGAATACTAAATATTGACTGAGGTAAAAGCAGGGAGTTTGCTTTCACATTCATAATCCAGAAAGGTAAATCTGTCAAAATCATGCTACTATGCTAGCAGGAAGTCTCCTTAGGAAGGTGGGAGTAGTTGTGTAAATGAAGAATTGGCAGTGGCTTGGCAGTGGCTTACGTGAGACATCTTTAATGCCTACAGACAACTTTGAAAGACACTTTTAGGAATGTGTGTCCCATCACCTGTCAGAAGGGACATGGCAGAGTAGATAAAAATGTTCTTCTGGGAAAGAAAAACAACAAACCAAAACAAAAAACAAAAAACAAACAAACAAACAAAACCCAAAAAAACCCCAAAAACCAAAAAACCAAACTTCAGAACTCCCAAGGCTTTTAGTAACCACTACTTTGGCACCAGAAGAACCACTTGGAGTTCAGCTATTTGGAGGGAGCATGGTAAGTAGATTGTAGACTGTTTTGGGATGAGTATTAGCATTCTTCACCAATATTTGGCAATCCCAGAGAACTGGTAAGCTAGATCCACATGTGAAGTCACTGGTATTCATTTACGATGTTTATTCCCCAAAACCACTCTTCTCCACCTTTATCAACCCTGAAGTTCAGAACGATTTAGGCTCTGAAGGACTATCACTGAAAGAAAATACAAATTGTAAAAAGGCTAAGATGTGAAAGTTCCTAAGGTCTCATTTCTTACCGGTAACTAACTTGGATATAGTGTCTACATCGCAGAGCTAGTATGTACAACTGCCAAATCCCATTTACAAATTGGGCTGCCAAAATTTTCCAAAACAACTGTAGGGCCAAAAGTTCAGCCATCTTCCTCTCAGTGCAGTCCTGAAGGGGATTGAAGCATAAATCATGGGTACAAAACTTGCTTCCACGTTTCTAGAATAAGAACCAAAATGAAACTTGATGAAAGAGGATCAGTTCAAACATCTTTTTTCTTCTTATATAAGCATTTGAGATGCATAAAAATCATTTGCCTATTATTCTGTTCAGCAGACCTAATGCTAATCTAACACTAAGTCTGAGAACTGTCGCTACAATTTCAAAGCAGCTGTAGATAGCAGCTGTGGAAGATTGTCTAATCAAGATAAGGCTCCTGTTGCTGAGCAGAAGAGCCAAGTGCTCTTAAAAGATGACCTCTGCCCACTTTGAACAACAAAAAAAAAAAGTGCTATAGCCAACCAAAACTGGAAACCTTTCACAGATCTTTCCCTCTCTGTGTCTTTTAACATTCAATGTGAATTGAATGAAGTTCATCTAGCGTTTCCAGTTCGTTGGTTCCAAGTAATAATAGTAATATTATGCTTAAAACACATTTTTGCATCAATTATGTAAGATTGAAAATCAATGTGCTGAAAGTGGCCTTATTGCTTATTTAGCATGCATTTACAGTTTAAATCCTGCCCTTTGCTAAAGTTTTCCTTACTTAACTATGCACGGTCAGATTTTCATTTTGTGTCCTGATTTACATATTATTTTCCTCACACTGCAAACTGAATATGAAATTAGCGTAAAGGTGGTTACTGATAACTTTGATACATTACTGAAAAATCAAGGCTTTGTTAAAGCATCAAGCTATAGTTGCAAATGCAGGAGATAAATGAGAGCCAGGTATGCAGATGTTGAAATACTATATCCCAAGCTGTGAGGATTGGTACCTCTCAACAGGAGCAAGAGAAAGGAAGGAGACATGCCCATGAAAAGCACAGTGGAGTTACCCCCCCCACAGCCTTTAATGCTCCCCAACTCAAAGTTCAGTATTTACCTCTGGAAGTCACAGTCGAACTATGTAAATTACAGTATGAGTGCTGAGGAAGCACTGAAGTGGCATCAGTGAAGAGTATCACCCAGATTAACACCCTGCCCACGCAGCTGTCCCAGCACAGAAGGCTGCTATGCCAGTCCCAGATCCCAGTCCCTCTCCCACTGCTCCACTTCTCTCAACTGACTGTGGAACTGCGGTGTTTCCGCTGAGTTTGAGCTTCACATTGTTCACAATTAGGTCTTTAATGACTGTAAATGTAGACATTAAACCTTGGCAGATTGCTGCAAGTGAAGAAAGACAGAACTACTGTACCTACAGAGGCTTGTACTCCATACAATCCTAAACATCCACTGGTCCGATTACGTGACTAATGTGTCCGTTCTGGAGCAGGCAGAGGTCACCAGTATCGAGGCCATGCTGCTGAGAACGCAGCTGCGCTGGGCAGGGCACGTCTCCAGGATGGAGGATCACCGCCTCCCTAAGACTGTGCTCTACGGTGAACTCGCCACCGGCTGCCGCAAGAGAGGAGCCCCAAAGAGGAGATACAAGGACTGCCTGAAACAACACCTCAGCCTTGGCCATATTGACCACCATCAGTGGTCCACTCTGGCCTCCAATCGGGAGTTGTGGAGACACACAATCTATAACGCTGCTGTCTCCTTTGAAACAGCACGCAGAATCAGCCTGGAGGAGAAAAGACAATGCAGAAAGAACTGTGCCTTGACAGCGCCACCTATGGAGACTTTCTGCTGTGCCTTTTGCAACTGGACTTGCCTCTCTCGCATTGGCCTTATCAGTCATCAGCGCGCTTGCAGCAAGCGTGGGTAAAACCCTCCCAAATCTTCATTCACGAAGTCTAGCCATGATGAGGTTGATGACTGTACCTACATTTGCTTTGTTTGCAAATAAATCATCACAACAGGTCAGAAACACATTTAGTAATGACTAATCTCCTAATTGGGCTTTTTGATAGAGTTCCATGACCACAAACACCTCCACAATGGACATAATTTGATGTGCACTCAAGTTGTCTTTACTTCAGTGTAAAACAGTCCAGGTGGCAGAATATTGCCACAATCTGCAAATTATTTTATTTAACTCAACCCACAGCATAATCACACAGTCATTAAACTATCAATCTAGAAAAGAGCCAAAAATATTGCAAGTTCTACTATTTAGATAATTCACATTAAACCAAAGAGCTATGCATTCATGTGGAACTTAAAACTGAGAATTCCCAGAAATCCCAGCACAGACAATTTTGCTTTTACCGGGGAACATGCCTTCCAAATTTGTGCCAGACTTCTATATGCAGTTTATTTTCAGTTCAGCACTAAGGAATGCTAAAGAAGTGCACATGCACATAACTTCTCACAAACTCTAACACATTTTGTATACTTTTTATTTATTATAGTCAGGGCTGCTAAGGTAGAATAAAAAAAATGCCAAACCAAGCACCAGATCCAAAATTAGCATTTTATTCAGAACGTTGGGGTCAGAGGTGTATCATTCATACTCTGGTACACAATACAGAGGCAAAGCTGTTCTCAGAAGTCTCTCCAGTTTGAAAGCTTCTTCCCCCTTCCCTCCCCACTCCCAAAACATACTGTATATTTTCTCGTGCCACTGGTATCAGGCCAACTCCCCACCCCCCTCCCCTTTTTTTGGTACAAATTATGTAAAACTTTTTTGTGCTAAGAACTTTTCTCCCTCCCCAAACAAAAAAAAAATAAAAATAAAAAATAAAAAAAATATTGAGTACTCTAACTACAGTTCAACAATTGAATCAATGTCACTTGTTTGCAACCTGTTTTGTAAATACTTTATCCATAACGAAAGATATAAACATGCAAAAACCTGAATCCATAGTCCAAATAATACATACACGTGTTCTGAAGTTTCTGCACTTCTCCACAGACTATGCCAATAAAACATTATGTACACATACCATTTTTTACAGTGAAGTGGGAAAAAAATACTAGAAATTAAAAAAAAAAAAAAACCAAACCAAAAGTGTACATGGATTAAGACCAAAATGTGCCTAGCATTCTAGCATAAGAAAAAAAAAATCAATTCGGCTACAAACTGGTGATATGAAAACTCCCTTTATTTGCAACCAGCTGCATAAGTTTTAGAATTTTAGTGAAAAAAGTCCCCTAACATCTAAAACTAGAAGTAATGTACATTGTTCCACCTCATGGTCTTCTCTCCCAGATAATAAAATTGTTCCATGAGGATTTTTTGTTCAGTTTTAATCTCCTTATTTTAATAAAAGCAATGCGATGTAACAAAAGCATGTTGAAGCATATTGTGTTTCACCTTACTCCTCCCCACCCCAACATATTTTGTCTCTTTAATGCATCATTTCATAAATCAGTACCATTAAAGCCTTAAACATAAAACTAATTCCGATCTGAAAAAGGTACAAAAAGGCACATAAAATCCCAGTGCTTCTGTACTGTAAAATTCAAGTGTAACTGAGCTCAATATTTTTTTCCAAACAGCATTGGATCACTGATATTCCACGGAGCCCAAATTGATTTGCAGCCTAAGCCAAAGCCTTCAGCAAGCACTTGTGCTAGTAGACTACAAAGTTAAAGCCTAGCTTCTGTATGCTTTTGGGGAATATCAGTTGAAATGTTTGTACTTGTCCAAAACCAAAGTTCACTTTGAAGTTCAGTCATCACCTCCACCATACATATCAGCAAGTTTCTTGAAACGTGGTCCCCAGTCATTTAGGTAGTCATAGTCTTGCTCACCACCACTACTTGAGGAGTTAAGAGAGCTCAAGGATCCAGCAGTGGAGCCACTTCCTTCATAGTCAAAGACTAAGAGGGAGTCATATGGTGGGGCTGTAGGGTCATTGTCTGCTGCTTTAAGTCCCTGTAAAAAGGAGAGGGAGAAAAGAAGATAAAGTTCTGTATCTGAGAGCAAGACAAAACATAACTGGAATACTGCAGTGTAGCTGTCTATCAAGCACCGCTTGAGAAAACAAAGTTCTTCCTCTTCTGCTTCTCAGTGCAAAACAGGATTTGTATTTTTGTAACTCCTTTTAAAATGACCAGATTTCCAGCATTACAGCACTGGACCTTTTTAATGTAGTTGCAATTACAGCTCTAACAAAACCTTAAGAGAGCATCACAGCACTGATGAACTAATGAACAACCAGTTTCAGAGTCATACAGCCCACAACCTGCAGCATGGGCAATACGGGAGTGGTTAAACAGACAGATGGGGAAGGAGAAACAGGAATGCTTGCAGAGAGTCACTTTAACAGCCATCTCTCATGGCCAATAACATAGCCACTGACTTTTCTGGCCTGCAGTTCCTCTGCGTGTGCCAAAATCCGTATTTAGTTAGTCCTGTAAATTCATACACCTCTGCAGGCTGGGAGAAAAAGATACAATATGTTGTCTTAAGCTTTATGTGTTTTGCCATAGATATCCATGAGATTCCACCTGCTCATCAGAAAAAACACACACAGGGACATCAAAGTTAAATACAAGATTATAAACATTTTTGTTCCCTCATTTCAAAGTACTGAAGTTATCAAAATAGAAACAGTGGGTCTTCAGTAATTTTAGATTTCTACTCTATAGAGCTTAATAATCCAAATTAAACCTCACACAGATTAAGAAAAAAAGCCGCAAAAGAACTTCTTCCAGACAAAAGCCTCCAATCTCCCTGTTTTCTTATGTAAGTCCAAACAAAACAGTTATATGAGTAACTAATTTTAGAATATGACACAATTGCTCCACGCTTATCTGGAAAAGGCTTACATGTTGAATAAAAAAGGCTGAAGTCTGAAGTTTAAAAGCCCTCTTATGTTCTGTATTTTGCAACCTCACAGTTTCTTCCACGAGATTAGCAATGTGTTTTCCAAGATCTTTCACTTCGACTAGGATCTACTCTGGCAGCCACTGACAAGGGATAATGTATCTTCCAGAATTCTGTAAGGCTGTGCTAAGATTTAAAATTGCTCATTATTAACTTTAACTAGTGCTATTTGTGCTGGATTTACTTTTAATGTTTATTTATTTATAGAATGGCTTTATAATACTCCCACTTATTTGAAGGAATGAATGTGCCTACTTCAAATTATTTAACATACTCTGGTTTTAGAAAAGTATGTTTTACTCTCAACTGTGTTTAGTCCAAATGTGACAGAATGGAACCAGATGTAGATTTTTCTTCTAGAAATATGCATTATTGCTAAACCCATTAGTTAAAGCATATGGCATTGATAAGGCAGAAGCAAACCCTGGTTCTTTACTGCCTATCTAAAATAATTCAGATGTGTGCACAATGTATGCAAAATAATTTGCAAATCAGTGGTGGAAAGGCTCAGCATATTTATCAAACTAATGACTTCTAATCAAGAACACATTTTGGACTTGAAATGATCATTTCATGTGGTACAACAACATCAAGCAGGTTATTAATAGCCTGCATTAGAAGCACAATTTTGAATTATCTGATAAGAATAATTGGTGATGCTTGTTATCTCTCTCTTTGGCATTTTCCATCCTGACAGCCATAATAAACACAAAAGATGTGAGATTTCGAAAAGGCAATCGCAAGAGTTGGAAGATTTCCCTTACCCAGCTTCAAAGCTGCAAACAGTTCTGAGGCTTTCTCTCAATTTCTGCTGCTGAAGTACAAATTCAACTTTACTTCCTGGGCAGTAAATGGCCTTGTGGTATATACATCATTCCTTAAGCCTGCTTGTGGTGACAGACACATATGTTTTTTGAACACAGGTGACAGGGGAGGAGAATAAATATCACCTGAGGTTAAGCAGTGATGAGTACGAATTCCATGTGTGAAAGTGATTTAAAAAGTTGGTTTGGAGAAGAAATGCTCTTTCCCTGCAGTTTTGCCTACTTACATCCAGCCAACCACAAGTTAACAATTTATTTAAAAAATCACTGAACAAAACATTTTCCTACATCACTGAAGAAGTTCTGATACCTATCAGCCATCTATGGCAAGACAGAAGGCAGCATCTTTCCATATGCTTTTCCAAAGGAGAAGTTGTAATTTTTTTTTTTTTCCGATTTGTTGTTCGTATCATGATAGCATTTAAAAAGGAAACTGGTTTGAGCTACTGACTTACAAGATAGGATCTCACTAACAAATTCACCATTTCAAAGGTCGTGCCACCGGTGTGATGTATTTCAGTCAGAGAAAAGCTATGGGTCACGTCATGGAGGTATTGATTCGATCACACAGCACAAGTTACACTGACATTTGAACTGTTAAAAATTCCTCAGATTCAGTGTAATGACTGAGCTTAGTGTCTAACTCTTCAAATGACAACTAAGCTTTCTTCTATATTTGTGTGGCAAATTAGAGACTAAAGAAAGAAATACTATGATGTTTTCACTTTCCCTCTTCTAAGCCTATTCTTTGAACATACCTAGTCTACTGCTGCATTTTGCTGTTGGGTTCTACAGCATGTCTGACAGTTCTAGAAGTGGTATCAGCTTATGAAGCTCTCTTTGGTTTCAGTATTGCCACCTTTTTTTATTTATTATGCCATTCCTTTCAGTGGATGTTACCACAGCCTTCTCTATCTGCGCAACTGAAAAGGTAACAAATGGCTGCCAGGAGTGGCTTTTACTGATTTTGCTGCCATTGTGTTGCCAGCCACTTCTGAAGACAGATCTCAGTTTTGGCCGGATGTGTTCAAGAATCTCAGAGCGGCAGAGCTGTTAGATTTACTTGGTTTACAGTTTCCTGATCTCAAAACTCAAAGTTTTTACCAGAGAGGGAAGCTCATTCAACAACAGACTTTCTGGGGCCCATACTCAGGACCAGGGGAACCGGCTGGGATAGTGAACTGAATCACCTTTCCTTGCATTTGTTTTACTACCAGTGCACAACAAGCAGTCACAGAAGAGCCATGGCAACACAAAGGTCAGCTTGAGACCTAGGGCAGCAATTTCACTTTTTTCCTTTTCCTCTTTTATATTTGTTGTAGCAACTTTCACTAAGGAATAGATAAGGGGTAGAATGGGAGAAGCTACAGTGCAAGTTATACTTGCCTTAGTATGTGTAGCATTCTCAGTTTCTCTCAAATCAAAGGAAAGTAAACCCTGTAAATCTTGAATTAACATGAAACATTACAAAATCCGATCCATTTCATTAATCCTACTACTTAATCAGATTCAGCGGATTTTTGATGCAATGGAAAGGAAGAACAGAGTCCTCCAGGGAAATACATAAAAATGGTTTATATCTGAAAGCATTTTTTGACTTGACAAGAGAAAACAGAAAATATTGAGAGACTGTCTAGTCTGTCCAAAGCTGCCCTGTATCAGTAACCATTTACTAAGAATGAATTGAGGGTCCTCTGTGTCCTCATGGGATGAGACCTTTAGCTTGTAATTTAAATTCAGTTTACCTCAGGCTATGTCCTCTATTGATTATAAACATATTCTGAAGCCACAAACTCTCCACCACAGTGTAATTTACTTGAAATTTCTAGAGACAATATAGGTGGTTCTTGAAAACAGGATTAACAAAGCTACTTCAAAGAGGCCTAATTTATACTGTCCTGCAAATCCTTACTATTCTAAGTGTTAATTATGCTCCACACTCTGCAGGTTATGCTTTAAAAGGCTCAAAATGGAAAACAAGGTCTACAGAGGATTCTTAATAACACATGACTTATTTCACTGACTTGTTTGTACACTGGACTGGAAGAAAAGGAGTTTTTTCCCCTCCCCTCTTAAATCAGAGATTCATCTATCCATTGAAACAGACAAAACAAGAAAGTCCCTGAGGTCATTTAGCTTATGCCTGCAAAACATATTTTGACTATAAGACACCTCTGGAACATTCTTATTTTAGATAGTTCATAGCTCTGTATATATTATCTCAACTTTTTAAGTGTTATAAAAACACCAGACTTATCATACTTGTAACTTGTTTTTCAACTGAGAAGCCATATATACTCTTATGAGAAGTCATACATATTCTTATGTATGTCTCATGGAGTTAAGCAGATTTAACACAATGGATGACAGCTAGAAAATAATAGACAAGGAGAAACACAGTACTGTTAAAACAGAAAACCACCAAAATGACCCCTTAAGTCTTTTTAATTTTTGTTTTCTGACACTGTAATGAAAATAGTAAGAAAAAAAACCCCAACATGCTAGCTTGGCAATGGTTGCTAAACACTGCAATAACTGAAATGAATGACCTCCTTTTTTGTCAAAGGTTGGAGTAATTCAGAGACTAATCTGAACAATGCTGGCTGTGTGTCTGAAGTCCTGGTGAGCATTCAACAGACTAAATTAAATTCCTGCACATGATCAGCATCCCAAAGGATCATACTGAACAGCATCTCTGGGAATAGGGTCAGGTCCTCCAAAAGAGCAGACTGATCTCCAAAATCATGCATCTTTTCAAACCAAGGGGGTAAATGCTGACTTTGCTACTGCGGTACTGACAACTCAAAGGCAGCCTTTCCTTGCTCAGCTAGGGACTGGGCTAGTTTTGTGTGTGGTTTGGGCTAGAGATGCCCAAGGGAAAAATTACATTTAATAATAATGATGCAGAGAGATACAAACTTGCTCTTTCTTATTTGTTATGTTGTTTTTACAGCTCAGCCTATCTTCTGTATGAAATGCCCTAAGAAACACCTGGTACAGGTTTTACTTGAGATACTTCTCCCATGTAATTCACATAAAACTGAGAGAAACTTACCGAATTGTTGGGGTATAATCTTACCAGGACTGCAAGGGGAATTCTCTGAAGAGAGCCTGAAAACCTGTGCAGTCTGAATGTTTATGCTCTAGATACTATTAATTTTGTAATGTAACTATAATAGTGAATACTACTGTGAAAGAGCTATTTCCCACACACACCCAACAGACATTTTAGAATCACATTTGCCATGAAAAGTTTTAACACGAAACAAATTAAGATGACACTATTTTAGAGAGACAGAGAGAGTCTATTTAGCTGTGACTTCTGGCAAAACAGACAGAGCATGGACAACCTTTGGGTGGCTACTGCCTGCTACAGAGAGGGTTAAGGTGGAATTCCCCACAGTAAAATGATACATTGCTGCGAAATCCCAAGAAAGAAATGCCTTCAAAGTAGAGAAGAGAAATATATAATGCTTAAAACACAGAAACTACCTCATATAGTTCCTTTCAATCAGAGGATACAATTAATTCTGATCTAACTTGCAGACAAGAAAACTGCCATGTTTTCTTTAACTTCATATATATTTCCAAGGTTTATCCTAGAGTCAATGACATTAATTACATTATTTTACAGTGTATGAATAGCTGAGAGAAGCCTCCTTTTTTGGTGGATGGCAAGGGGAAGCATAAAGAGAGGTACTGATATAATACAATAGACAGCAGGAAGGAAATGACTCTGTTCTTGTCTGCCCTGCAATATAAACATATTGGGTTAAATCAAGACAGCAAGTATTGTTTCTCCAGCACCAGGTGTACACATTGATGGTCTCGCCTTCAAGAGTGATAACCTACTGAAAAATAATATTGCAAGAACAGCTTGCTAAGTAATTTGAAAATTGTAGGAGGCCAAACTCTGGCTCCTTTCTGGATTTCCAGAGAATCACACCCATTCCTTGCCTTCGGTCTGTGACAGAACTTGACAGCTGCTTTGAGAACAAGAAAAATCAGTGTTCTTTGCCACTGCCTGCTGGGTGGGCAGTGTGTGAGAACAGGATGGGGATCTCAGTTTGGAAAAAGATGAGGAAGCACAAGGAAGTTCTTATGTGTACACTGACTTGCCCAAAAATGTGGGCCTTTTATTGTCCCATGTCTCTACCATATTCTAGAAGCCAATTATACCTGTAATATTTGTAAAAACGCAAAGACTCTTAAAATACAATGCCTTAAAAGAATATCCACACCTTTCCTGCTAGTCAGTTTCCTGTAAGTTTTGGTGTTTTTTTAATTATATTGCTTTATACCTTAAAAGGGGCAAACACAATTTTGTGCAGCTTTCTAACACAAAAGACTTCAGTATATTAGCCTGATTTTTCTTCAAGGCAAACAAGAATAAATATATTGGTAGAAACACTTCTGCTATACTCTGAGATGTGTGTTCATGTCTAGCTGTCAAGGAAGATACAAGAAAATTAGAGAAAATTAATTATTATTATTCATCTACAGAATATAGTAAAAAATAGTGGTAAATTTTGGCTTAGCATTTTTTTTCCTTTAACTAGCAAGCACAAGAAACACATTCTGTCCTGAGTACCACAACACCAATGATTTAAGACTGACCAGTGACAGAAATAATGAAAAAAAAATATTTGTAGAACCATTTTTTCAGAACTGTGTGTAATCTGGTATGGTCTGAATCTTAACTATGTTTATCTTTATTAGATTGAAGAATCAAAAATAATGCAAAATCTTTGCAAGCTCTGTGGCAAGACAAGTAGTATTATAAGCACTTACATAACATTTAATTTAGTTGCCCTGCTCACTAATCGTATTTGATGGAATTCTTTTGGTCTTATTGAAGGTACTAAATTTCCACTATTATCTGGATTCAGAGGGTAATGTATGAGGAGAATGAAAATTAACTTCTTCCAAGATTAAATTACTGCAAATTAATAAATTAATTTAGGCCAAACTATAATTTTGTTAGTCTGTTTATTACTTGGAAACTATTGAATAATTCTGCTTAGAGATATTGTGGTTGCAGCTGATAACGTATTATGAATGTAATTAATACAAATGTACAGAAGTTCATTGATAAATCTTCCCTTTCTTTTTGAACAAGTTAATTAAATTTGTCTGCACTTTAAAGAATATATATACTTCTGTCTAGCAAGACAATTCTAATTGTCTAAGGATGTTTTAAAAAGTTATTACATTCTAACATAACAGCTACTCATGTGGAGTAGAATAAACAAAATATAAAAGCTTATCTGGTCTTAAGAGAAAACTCTTATTTGCTCCTCTACCTCATTAATGAAGTCCCCAATGTCTCCAGGATGAGGAGCAGCTGATCTGACTGGATACTGAGGTTCTGCATGGATTGGCCTTTCATCAAGACGTCTGATTCCAACAGGTTTGATGGCATCTGGTTCTACAGTGTCAGGCTGCTGGAGCTGGCTCAAGTCATAATCCTGCAAAATATGAAACAAAGACAGTATGTTAGCAGAATTTGATACCATATCTATCAGGGGGAAACATGGAAAGGTAAAAAGGGGAAAATGCAACATATTTCACTAGAAGTCCTATTTTTAGGATTGTAATGTTTGCTGAGAATAAGTCAATAACATTGTTATTTGCATACCAACAGGATGTTATCTGATTTGTACTCCCTGAGTCTACTGTTTTGATTCTATCCCATCAGATTTGTAGAGCTTCTCATAAGTTTTCCATTGAGAAGCAGGATTTTAGTAGTACTATTAAGAGACTAAACACTACCTAGTAACAATGATTTACTGCATAGAGCAAAGATGCCAAATCCAACTCTCATTTTCCTAATAAATACCATACTTTCTGACAAAAAGGCAAGCACAGTGCTCTGCTGTATTTTCTAATACCTTCAAAGAATGAATTTAAGACTCCTTGTTGATTTCATGTGGCTTCCACAATATGAAAGTCAAAGGGGGAAAAATGTCATAAGAAGTACAAAGCTCCTCAGATTTGGTCTTAATTCTAAGCACTTTCTAGAGATTACTCATGAATCTGTTCTTTAAGTACTTGATGCCACAGTTTCAAACTCTGACAGACTGAAGAAGTTAGCATAGTGCTATGAATTCCAATAAGCAATATGTAGTATGTAAAAAAAATTACTTAGATCAATGTTTATGCATTTAAGACAGATAAGCCTTAATTCTCTTTTCACAGTGTGATGGATTTCATCACTGTCATTCTCCTGACTGTGACCTCACTGTTGTCATGTCTAGAAGGCAGTCATGCTCTAGGGTGTTATTCAAGAACTATCAGTAGATGGAGGCTCATGCCAACTCCAACATATATCAGAAACCCTGCCCCACAAATAATCCAAGCAGTGAAAAAGCATCCTAAAAACCCCTACTTTATCAATCATCAATATCCATTTTCAACAGTGCTGTTCTGGTAAAAATCTTATTTATAATCACAACTTGCTGGAAGTCATCTGTGCAGACAATTAGATTTTTATTAGTTCCTTCCTGGCTTCCAAAGAGAGGAATGGAAGCTCTTCTGCTGTTACCCATGGGATGTAGGTCCTTTTTCAGAGTATGATCTACTGCAGCCTCAAACCCAGACTTTTCAACAGGAGAAGTCTGTTGACAGCAGTGGTAGTGCTTTAAGGGGAGGACAGTGACTGATTATCCAATTCTCTACAACTTCTAATTTGTTACCTGGGTCCTCAGATGACTGCACACAAATACAGTCAAAAAAGGTGGAACAGCTCCACTGAGATCTGAGAATGCAGTTTCATATGCTTTAATTAGATTACAAGTTCCTTGGGGCAGAGCTGTAACTTCTACCCTTCGGTACTTCATGTACCAAACTGAATAATAAGTGATCTCCAGGAAGCAGTATGAATTGGAGAAAAGTAAACAGAACAGAACTTTCTATCCTTTCTCTTTTTATTATGAAAAATAAAATAATTTACAGACATGCTATCAGAAAATCCTATCACACAGAGAAGTATGTACTTTTTAGAATTTATAAATACGTAACATGACTGCTTGTCATACCCACCCAAGGAATAAAGGTGAAAAACACCAACAGGGAAAAATGAAAAATACTTTTTTTTTTTTTTTTCCAATTCTAAGCATTTCAATACGGAGGAGTTCAAACTGGTATGGTTAAATAACAATGTATAAAAAATCAGATGAGTCTCTCTGGTCATTTCAATTCTATACAGGTAAAATGTTTTTTCCACCCACACACATATGTACAAAATTCGGCTTAGTGGTCATACAGAAATGCAAAATGAATCAAGTTAGTCAGTCTAGTATACTCACACTTAAGGACATAATTTTGTGTGTATTTATAGTTTGAGACATATCCAGGCTCTAATAGCCAAAAAGACAGAAAAGATTGCCATCCATGAGGTAACAGCAATGCAGAATATGTTCTTACATGGAATCCAACTTTGGTTTTATTTTCTAGGGTAATTTATGGCACTGCCATTTAGTCTTCAGTCAGAGGAAATTTATTTTGCAGGTCTATTAGTGTCCAGACAGGAAGAGAAGATCCATTGTACTTATTACCTTGGACTCTCAAAATCCTTGTATCATTAAAATCAATACTAGCTGTACATCAGTTGGGTATGGCCAAGTCATCCATCTCCTCAAACTGGTTTAGGGCCAGGCAAACACAGCATCATGCAATGGCTCCAGCTGTTTCAATGTCCTGTCTAAAATCAAATCTACTCAATTATTGCAAAGTAAAAGAAGAAAAATTGTTTTAAAGTGCCAGGGTATAAGCTGTTTAGGGCTGCTGAAATTCCATCTCTTCACTCAGATGAAAAAAAAGTGGGAAAGTTTTTCCTGTATTACCTAAAGCTTCTGAACAGACTTTAAAGTTAGCCTCAAGCAGAGTTTGTTAAGACAATTAACTACAGAAGTCACAGCCAAATGGAAAAGTGGCACATCAGAAAAAGAACAAGACATGCTGGGGTAGGGTGGGACAGCCAGTTTTGAGCAATATAACTCTCTTGATGCAATCACCAGCACTTTAGTCTTTTTGGTTAGCATCTCTGGCATCACTATTTGTTCTTGTTGAAAAAAGCCTCGAGATCTGTATGAGACAGAACTACTTCTGGTTGTTTTAAATAAAATAAAAATAAAATAACCAAAAAGGCATTTTAACCGAAGTTGCATCTTGTGAAATCAACGGATGTCAACCCCCGCCCCCCAAAACCCCACTAACCCCTTCACCTTCAAGTTGATGACAGTGTTGACCTTATTAGCTTCACTTAGTTCAAGACAACTTTAAGCAGACTTAACCATTTCTAGTTCACACATTACACTCCTGAAACATGAGATCCCACTGAGACAGTGCTGAATGTCAAAATCAGCTAGCCAAGCCCTACAAATTAACTGCCTTACCAGGTAAGAAGTCTCAAAAACCCCCAAAAGCACTTTAAGGACATCTGCACAGTAGTTCAAAGCACAGTTCAAGTATCTCAACTTGAACAGAAGAAAAGGCCATTTTATATTTCCCAGTAGTCACTGAGAAACAAGATAATGCAGTCTTCAAGTTCTCCTCCTCTTGGGCAAGACAGCTATTCACTGAACAACACCTGAGCAATAATCCTTCATATAGCAATCATCAGTTACAGTACATTTTTTAGAACTCACTCACTTTCTGACTCATAGTTATCAGATCCAACAATCCCTGAAAAAAAAAATTAGGGAGTAGACCAGGAAATAAGAATGTTTCAGAAACGCATAGTTTTATACAGCTTTTATTTTTTTTCCCCTCCTGGATTAGATGTTCTAAATTACAAGACTTACTTGGAAAAAAAAAAAAAAGGTAAAAAGTAACTGAACCTGTCTTACATGAATGCATACTGGAACATTAACAAGCAGGACTGCAAACAACAGAACACCACAACAACTTACAAAAACTATAACATATTATATATAAACAGAACTGACTTTTTTCAAGACAGGAAAACCCTGAAAATATTGTAATACATTACATCTAAATTAAGCTTTCCACTGCAACAGCCTAGTACCTGGAATCTGACTGATACTCATCAATGATCTATGAATCTGGCTTCTCTGTTATCTCAGAGCTCTCAGTTTATTTCCTGGTTGCACATGAGACCATGTCATACACTTCTAGGGGTGACTTGGGTTTTTACCTTCTACAGAACTAAAGCTTTGGGTAGGTATGAACATAGGCCTGGACATATGAGTAATATAACAAAAAAACTATACCTGTTTCTCATTTTCAAAGGATGCAGCCTTTGCAAAGAAATACGAAAGTTCAGATCTATTCTCATACAAGAAATAATCAGCTTAATCCTCATCAGATCGTTTAATTTGATGGTATCATTCACTGCACACAGTCGCTGCAGCGATTTAAGTGCATGTAAAGCAACATTGGCAGAAATTTGCATTTCACCTGCCCCTTTTACAGGATGGTGTTTTAGTATAAACTCATATTTTTTTTTATTTTTTTAAAGAGAACAGAGCAAATTATGACTTGAAGTACCTATAGATAAAGCAGTGTTCTGCTTTGCCTTTGTTTTCCAAAGACAATTACTGTCTACTCCAAGAGTGAAATGGGATGTGGGCGCAAGGGAAAAAATATTCCACAGCTGAATGAGGTCTTTTAAAATAGGCAGGCAAAACCAATCCTGCTATAACTTACCATTCTACCCCCACACTCACCAAACATCACCCCAAAAAACAATCAGAAATTAGCACTTAAATATTGCCTGAGTGCTGCAAAATCCTCTAATCCACCCTAAATCTTACATTTGCTGAAATAATAGGACTTCAAGAAAAGCAAAGCATAGAGGACTGACTAGATGTAGGCTGTAGGTGGGAGGCTACTTAAAATGCCTGCACCAACAGTTGCTCTTTATTTGCCACTTGCTTTTCAATTACTTTCTGCCGTTTGCTTTTCCCATTTGTTTTTATTATAGATGCATCTGAAGTATTACATGTTAATAATTTTAAAGATAACCGAGATGATAGCTTGTCCTTTTTTAATATCAAAAAAGGTGAAAGTAAAACTTCAGCTGCCCATAAAACACAATTACAGGCAGAGGTTCTACATATGAAAAAATTAAACCAATTTTGTAATGGAATTATGGAAACTTTTCATATGATGAGATAAAGATTTACAAAGGAGTAATAGTAATTCGTCTACGCAAGCACTGTATGAGTCACTCATTCAAAAAAGTGAAGATAATGTCTTAGTAAGCAAACACACCCCCAAAATAATTACCTTTTAATGGTAATATTGCACATTCATAGGGACTATCTTAACAACCATTATTTCATTCATTACCTATAAAATTTCCGAACTTAAAACATGTTCCATTCTTAATGCAATGCAAAATAAAAGCTAGAAAGTGAGAATAAGTGGTCGGAATAACACTTGGAGTGGGTAGTGAGAAACAGATACAATCATATGGAATTACAAAGTTTATCAGGTAGGTAAGGACCAGTGTGTCTGTAACAGAAGTGATAACAAGATCCATCACAGACGACTAATGTATTCTTAAAATGCAGGCATATGGAAAGTTATGACAATAAGGAAAAAACCCAAAGCCACACAAATTCTGAAAGATTATTTAATTTGCTTCTATCTGTGACACACAAATGCTGGATCAAAGCTACCCTTTCTATAAAGAAGCAATTTATGTTTAGAATTTAGATGCTGCACACATAACAATAAACCATTCTGCTTTTATTTTTAATTCTATTAACATCATTAAAATAAATGTTACCATTTTCTTTCTTTACATAAACATGCAACAAAATACGCCAAAAGGAAGCTATTGACTAATGGCAAAAAAAGAAGTGACAGAGGAAGGACCATGCAGAGTCCCCAGAAAGAAAATTACTTCGAATATAGTAAAATCATTGCATTGGAAACTCTTGTGCTGAAAAGATTTGAGGGTTAGATTAACACACATGTTCAAAACAGCTCATGTGCAATACTTTCAAAGCATCCACTTGCTCAGGCAACTTGCTTCAAAACAAGACCACTTGAACGAGCGAGTACTACTAAAATTCAGAAAACATTATAGGAATGAGCTCAAAGGAGAGGAGAGAATCATCCTGTGCAATGAGATGTATACAAATGCAATTAAATGAAAAAATCAAGCTGACATATGATGCACATATCCCAGTAAGGCACCCACTGCCTTGATGTAAGTCACACAAATAACAATCCGAGATATGCGATGAAAATGAATTAGTGATGCTTATGGGTTGTGATGTGCTATTGCAGACAAATGTTAAGTGCTTTAATACTCAGAAAACAGCAGGATTTGGTATCTAGAACTGAGAATGGTGTTCCAAGTTCTCAACACATTGTATCAGGAGAGAATGTTTGTCATTTGTACATCACACTTCTTCATTTGCTAAACAAATACAAGCTCTAGATCACATCCATTAATAAGAGAGTCGCTACTAGTTTCATAATTTGAACCTAGACTAGGCACCTCTGTTTCAGAATATAACAAACTATACTGTCCCACATCCCAATGAATTAGATTAATTTAAAAAAAAACAAACAAAAAAACCCCCAAAAAACCAAAAACCAAACCCACACAATGCGAAGGTTTACCAAAAAAACCCCCAAAACTAACCACAAAATTAACACTTTCTCCCACCCCAAACCAGTCCCACTGACTTCTGTGGGATGATGCTGACCCACAGTCTCTTCATGGCCCACCTCCTGTAAGTCAGGTAGCTAAACTGTTAAAAGAAGAAAATAGTGAACAACATCCTGAGAAGAACCCTAGTCTTTATCTGGAATACCTCTGCCTCCTCTCATTTCTCCCTTATCCCCCAGCTTCTGCTAGATCTGTCACAAAACCAAGACTTTCTGCCTGGAAAAACAGTAGTGCTTTTCAATGGCTTAGAGAATTAAAAGCATTTTTCTGAAATGCTGTGGAGATCACACGGCATCATACCATGCTAAAGGAAGACTATGAATCGTTCAAAATTCTCAATTTTCTTTACAAGCATTCAATCTGTCAGAGTGAACAAAGCTGACTAAGATGGAACCAGATGAGGTTAACAGAAGACCTTCACAATGGATTAAACTCCTAACACAGATTTCACATAATAATTCCTTAGAATTGCTAGAATAGGAGGAAAAAAACCAAACATACAAACAATACCAAACAGGAATTGGGTTAGTTTCTGGGTCTGCCATGGCAGCTAGGGAAACCCAACTGGACGGCTTAAAAATAAATAAATAAAATCTCTCAAATAAATAAATTACTTTAAGAGAAAAAAACACAAGTTTTAAAGTAATTTGGTTCAGTGTCCTAAGTTCTGTCCTTTATCATCAAGCCCTACCAGCCATATATTCAAGTTACCCAAGCACCTGGGAAATATGAGGCCACACAGAAAATCTAAGTATTCACCTAGAGAAGCATGTCATTTTAAAAAGTAATTTGCTGGCTATAAATAGAAGCAATGGTAACGATTATAAAAATACCTGAAGCTTTTAAAATACTGTTTTCACCAAGATTCACATAAAGCTTTGAGCAGTCCTTTCTATTTCACTTCAAATGCACCCTGGGTTGGATGACTCGTGATTTTGAGTTACCTTGTGTACTGTCTTCCACTGAAGCTGCTTGTTTAATCCATCCTGAGGGATTGGGGGACAGTGTGTTTTGGGGACAGTGCACCATAAAATGTTAATACTGAGACAGAGCATTGCACTCTGTCATTTGCTGATGGCTTTTGGATCCAAGATTGACATGAAAATTTTTTTCTTGATTTTAATAGAACAGTGGCAGTTTTATCCTATGAGGCCTCATTCTAAAAATACATTTTTCATGTCAGTCCCATGCTTTTTAGAACACTAACTTTTACAATTGAATGCTTTCCTTAACTTTGACAAAAACACAAAGATCTTTAGAGCCAATACCATTTGTTCTGCACCCAGCTTTGCTTCTGCAGAATTTTGCTGAGCCATGGTTTGCAAAAATGAGATTACTACTTTTAGAGAACTTGTTAGGACATTTGAAAGCTTCACATTCCACGTTCTTAAATTTTACATAAAATGTGTGCAAAACCAAATAAAACCCAGTGAAATACAATCCTCCCTTTTTCCCCATGGCACTGGAGGTAAGAAGGGCCAGGAGGGAAGCAAGAAGAAATAAACCTAGAAATTATAATCATCTAGTTAAGCACAGGGAGAATTTACATTTTACAAGATGTCAAACCAAAATAAAATAACCTCCCTGAAAAGCAAGACAGAACTTATTTACATCATCCACTGCAGACAGAATTAAGTGCCTATATGAAAAGGTTGTGCTCTCTTCAGCCATTTTGGACAGGAACAAATTCCTAGCTTTGACGCTATGGTACAATCTACCACTTTGTTTCCCTCATAGTGGTATAAAAGTACATACGTAGTTATAAAAGCTTGTTATAATTTGTATGAGCTTTTATTTTCTTTTTCCTGACACGTTTGTTACATTTGGAGTGCGTAAAAATGTTTTAGACCCTCAGAGACTGGTCTACTGCTCAATGGCTCAGGAAAGGGATCAGTGTACCTGAACATGGCTGGCAGCAAAGATAATTAAATTGCAATAGTGGCTTTGAAATTGCCTTAGGAAAGTTAGTAGGGTTTTTGTGGCTAAAAATCATTCAATCTTTTGTAAAACCCTTAAATCTCTCTGTGTCTAGGTGCTTTCTATGCTCTCTGTGAGAAGAAATGATCCTCATTTCACATTTCCTACTGTTTTACTTCTATTCCACCCATTGTCAGTTTTTCCTTTCATTGCCTGCACTACGCTCGTTCACTGCTGGTGAAAGGTTGCGTTTATGGATCGTTTACATCATGCTAATCTCTACGGCATTCATGGAATGTTACCTCCTGCCACACTACCCTAACTATACCTCTCACAAAGGCAGTACTTCCACTGGAAAGGAGAACACTACAAGATGGGCAGAGGAGAGCCTTCAGAGCCATTTCTATTCTGCTCTCACTGTAAACTGTTACAATGCTTAAAGTTTCTGATCTGCAGCACAGTCTCTCTAGCATCACCTGTGACTTCCCAATGGAACATACTCAGAGAACCTTATTTTGTCCTGAGGGTCATGTGGCCAATAATTAAAAATCAAAACTCCACGACAATTGCTGAACAGATCCTCCATAGAATTCTGGTTGAACAAGAGTTGGGGATATGTGAACTGAGAAATTCATTCTTACAGCACTGAGATTTCTTAATTTAAAAAACCTTGTAACTCTTTTTTACAAGAACAGATGCACAAACAGGATACAGTTCTTGTACTCGAACTATCTATGTACAAACAACTGCCATATATGCATAGACTAAAAGGGTTGTTTTCACATTATTTAACAACACAAGCAATTTTTCAAAAATGCATAAACTGAAATTTCCTCTGCAAATTGCTTAAAAAGAATATTATGCAGAAAAGTCAGGAAGTAGGAACTGTACTTGGGGAAATGCAGGAAGCATGAAAATTACTAAGGGGAACACAAATTCAAATATACAAACAGATGAGCAGAAGAAATTACAGAAGTCTGTGCCAATGAAAGGAGACACTTTTCAGATAACTCAAGTGCCAGATGACTGAGACTGGGATGAGTGGTAAAACTACACTTAATTTTTCAAGGCTTTTAATTGGAAAATTTCTCATGCTCTATTATATGCACAGTTCTCTTTTTAATTATTACACTTACTTCTACCACTAATAATGTGCATAAATCTACTGTTTGTCAAGTCCATAAAGCACTTAATAAAACCCTCCTCTGAAGTAAAGAAATTGCACTACTTGAAAATTCACTAACTTGACGAGAGAAGGGAAAAGAAGCTATTCTTAGCATATACACATCATTCCTAGCCCTTTGACATATCAGCAGTGGTTCAACCAGAGGTGACAGGAGAGTAAATGCATATGGCACCTGCCTGGAAAGGTATTTGAATAAACACAGATGTGGCCTGACAGCTATTTGAAACCTAAACACTTTCCAAGCTTGAAATCCCAGTGGTGGCCAATCTGTCAATAGCCAACATTACTGTATATCTAGAAAGGCATTCACCCACCATCATGAAAGGGTCATATTTGGATGAGACACTATTAGACACTCTGAGCTGGCAATTCTGTACAACAGGATCCCAGACAGGGGAAGAAGAAAGTTTACAGACATAAATGAGAGTGGATTTTAACTTTCACTTAAATGTAACAGCCTTAGCTGGAATCCGGTCGGAGTGCTGTAACAGGGCAAGATACTGGTTTTACAGAAATTGCTTGTGATTTGGATAAGATGCATCTGAAACTGAAAAAAAAACCAAAACACAAACCCAAAACAACCCCAAAACTAGCAAGCAATCTTTTATTTAAAGTTTCAAAAATATCACTTATTGCCTTTGCTATTTAATGTAAAAATTAGCTACGTATCATAATGTGCCAATGGAAACAAAACACATAAAGTGAAGAGTGAAGCACAAATTTACACATCAAAACCACTAATCATTCCTTACCTGATCTTCTTCTCCACCTCCTTCTTCATCATATTTCAGAATGTTGTCCCTCACATCATCCTCAGGATCAATCAAGAGCTGCTTTGCCTGACGCTCTTTATCACGGCGTTTCATCCATACCACAAACATTAAAACTAAAACTGTAATACAAAAATGGAAGCAACAAAACCACGTCTTGATTCTGAAATAAGGCCATGGAGAATTGTAGAAATTTAACACCAAGATTTAAAAAAAAAAAAAAAAAAAAGGCAGCCAAGAAAGTTAGATTTGACTGTTCTGGATGAAGTGTGCTTTTTTAAAAATCAAAAATTCGACAGGAGACGGCTTAAGCAAGAGACGTTTAAACTCAGGCCTCTATAGGCAACTGATTTGGAAATCAATTCAAGGTTCTAAATCATAAATCCATTCCACATCTGCAAAATAAACTTGTCAAGAAAAGAATTAAGAAAGACTATGCTTCATAAACCATGAGATCCAGAAAGGAATCTGTCCTTCAATAAGGCTTTGTTAATATAATACTTAGCATTTTAGAAGTATTTTGTATTAAGAGAACAATTCTACTGTGTGCTTGTGCACAGCCATGGGCTTAGCCAGGCTGATTTTTTTTTTTTTTTAAAATTACTTCTTTCTGTAATTTTCTGTGTTCTAGACTGGTGCACAGTATACTATGAACAGGTTAATTCCTTCCTTGTGTTCACCACAATTGGAGATCAGTTAACTATAATGTGGAAAAGAGCTAGCATCTAATTTACTACACCGGGCAGACATTTAGTCACGATGTTTAGTCATTCCTCTTATTGAATACAACTGACACAAAATAAAATACCAGCACAGCTTTATGCAGTACTTAAACACACAAATCTTTGTTTCTGTCTAGCTGCCTTTCTGTTGGGCCTTATGTGAAGGGTTGTGATGTATTACTTTCCAAAATCATCAAACTTCCATTAATCTGAAGCACAAGAGTAGTAACACCACAGAACTCCTTAAAAACACTGTTACTTGCTCTGGGTGGCATCAAATCACACAATATTAAGCAGCACAAGAGAGATTAGATGTCTGGGGATTAATTACATCTTCAGCCTGGTCACTTATTGATGCAACATTATGCTCAGGGGTATAAACGGAAAATCTCTTTCACAAAAGTCACTGTGGGGCTTGACTGCCAGGCAAGTGTTAGTTACACTGTCTTACAGAGTCCAAATCCTGTACAATCAGGAACTGCTCATACATGTCCAAAACACTGAACCATGCAGCAACAATTCCCGAGTCTTTGATAACTCCCCTGTCTTTGTCAAGGTACCTGAGACTAAAACAGAAGATGGTAGCTGCAAAACAAGAACAAAGGAGTTAGGGTTAAGAGACCTATCTACTCACTGAGCAAGATGATGATACAAAGCAGAATTGCGATGATGGCACCAGTGCCCAGCCCCGCACCAACAATACGGTCAACGTCAGTGCAGTCTCCATTTATGTCACACTGGCAAACTTTCACTTTCAACAAAGAAGTGCTAGATGCATGTGGATTTCCAGAATCTGTAATTACTATGGGCACATCGTAGATACCGGCCTCCAGGAACCTGATTCTTAAGGAAAGCTGGGCGTGATCGCCTGTGTATGAAAACAAGGCACTTGTTAAAAAGTAAATGTACTCATTTGGGTTTAAAGCAGTATTGCCAAAAATTACTCATCTTTGAGTTTTGTGTTAACTCCTTGCTCAAACCACGATATGACATTCACGTTCACAGTAATCCAGAAGTCTGTTACCCTCTCTTCTTTCTTAAAATTTCTTGTTCTTTGGGAAAATAACACTAAGATGCTTTCCTATTCCTATCAACCAAATATATGTGTGTTGTAAAAAAGCAAGTAAACCAAAGTAAAATACAGGAAGACACAGTTTTTTTAAAATTATTAAGATTTCTATAATGTTAATTACCACTAATTCGAACAATGGTCCAGTTCCTCTTAATACTAGCAGGTGTGTCAGGCAGCTCAAAGGCAAACGGGCCTGCATTTGGATCTATGTCAGGGTCTACAGCAGTGATGTTAATAGCATTAGGTTGCAGTGTTTCACAAGTTGTGGCTTCTTTTGGATGCACTTGGGGGGCATTGTCATTGATGTCCAGCAAGTATATCTGAAGTGTGCCAGTTCCACTCATCGGGGGTATTCCTTAAAGAAAAGAAAAAAATTTCCAATTGCAAAGCTAATTAAATGAAGCTATACCAACACCTCTCAATTACCATGTACGTGTTTATCTCAGTTTTTGGATTCTGTCTTTACAAAAATCAATCTAATGCTGTCACTGCTTCTGATAACACACTAATTCTTATGTAGTCTGCTCTCAGAGAAAAGGTTCAACTCAGTAAAATTCAGCAAATAACTGCAAATCCACATATCACGGACTCAACCACTTCACTGACCAGACAGACAGTTAATCTCCAGAGATAGTCCACATCAAAGGTTTCAAAGAAGGTGCAAAATTCTCATAGTTTGTCCTCTGGACAAATTATTTCATGACTCTGAAGACTTACAATCACCCTTTACACAAACCGTGCCAAAGTCACACATTTATGTGAACATTTGACACTGAATTTCTCAGTATAATTAATGTTTCTCATTTCACCTCCTATAATCTTGCAGTTCCAAGTAAAGTATTTTCTGCAGAACAGAGCCAAAGTGTAGAAGCAGTTGATTTAGCTTCCAGTTCACAAAATTTTACTATTTGTCTCTTCTCCAAGGCAAATAGCCCCAGTGTTTCAGTTTTCCCCTCTAATGTGAGAATGTTCCTAACTGTGCCTGTTCATCTTTCTGCTATCAGCTATGAACAATACAGCACTCCAGCCAAAATCAAAGGACTCATTTCTGAGCAGTGTCAATTGTCATTAATAAACCGACAATGAAAAGATACTTTTCCTTCTGCAGCCTGAATATGGCAAAATATAAAATCCCTCTGCCAACATGTTACTCCCCATAAGGTCCACTCATGCTGTGCATTCACTCAACCTACCACACTCTCATGCAGGGTTTTTTTTCAATTTTCTGTAAACTCCACTCATGTAGCTAAGATAAGCCAGTGCCTTTCTACAAACTCAGAGAATTATTTTTCAGCCCATTTCCTAAGTAGCTGTGAAATATACAAAGTCTGGTAAAAATACAAAGTTCCAACTGGATATATTCTAAGCACACCCTGTTTTATGCCCCAGTAAAGTCTGAATGCTATTGAATCACACAAAAGAAAGCTTTTTGAAAAAAAACATACAATATTGATAAATACCATTATCAGAGGCAAGAAACGTTGCATTATACATATTGTTTTGCACATATATTGACTCTCTGTCCAAAACAGCTGTAGTAGTTATTTGTCCATTAACAGGGTCAATTTTCAGCCAGTTTGCAGGATCTGAAACTTTTGAGTACCTGTGTATTTAATAATAAGTGGTGTTATTTATCTGCCAACATAGATATTGACAAGAAAGACACTATTAGTATTTTAATTCTGAACACATTTTTGGAATTTGAAGATCGTATTTCACCAAGTTCCATTTATCAAACCCTATCGCTGAAATTCTTGAAAATACATATTAAAACCAGTCCTGCATTTAGGTTCTTGAAGTACCTTGCCATGTAAGTTATCACATAACTGGAGGATCATACAATTATCATAAACTACATAACATTAATACTCAGATTCAATTAAAACATTCATTAAGGATCCTTCTTGGTTGTTCTACACCTCCAGAGCTGTTCACACTAACTTTCATCCAGCACTGAGAGCAAGTGAGAGGTAAAAATGGATAAAGAGTGTTATAGTTACACTAACTCACACTATTCTAGCACTTCCATTATCACTTAATTTTCAGAGGTTTTGCTTTTACTGCATGCTTCTCATTTTAATTTTAAAGAGGAGCGTCATTCAAAACCATCTTTCTATCTGATAAATTTGCCCTTTGACATTAATCAAGTGCAAGCTATCTCAGTATTGAAATCTTCAGGATGTCATATCAACAACGATTATGCCCAGAAATGAGCAAAACATCACAATGGAGAGCAAGTAGAACTGTAATAATCTTGATTTTGGAAGGAAAGACAGAACTAAGTTCTGGAATTTCTTCTATATGAGCTAAAAAAAAAAATATTGGAGAAGTTGAGTTCTGACTCAAGGCTAGTCACTGCCATAGCTTCGCAGTTAATGACCATGCTTTATAAAAGCTATGAGAAAGCATGCTTTTAAGATTTCCATGTCGTCTTCTCTTCATTTGTCTCATTTAGCAAAGTTTCAGACATAAGAAAAATTATGAACACATTATGATCATAGCTGTCAGTAGAGTCTTCAGAGTTAGACAACAGCAGCACTTTGCATTGCTGGAGAACAAATTAAAAAAAAACCCTTCTGAAAAAAACCAACAATCTGACGTGGTTTTGCTCCCATGTCCAAATTACTGGTGAATTTAAACGGCAAATAATCTCAGTTCACAAAAGCATGAATCTGCTCTGGCTGAATATGCTGGGGTGTAACATATACTCAAACACTCATGCATAACTGCATTCTATCTTGATAAAAGGGGCCTTAGGATGAGAAGGTGACAGAGTTCCCACATCTGTGAGAATACTGGTCAGGTCAGTTTCTCTACAACCAAAATTCTGCCTATAGAGAGCTGTGCAAAAGCCACAGGATGCACTGGTATAGCTATGTGCTATGGTAAATGCAGTAATTTCGTGTGTCATCCTTTTTGCTCCCAACCCATTCTGTAACAGATATTGCATTCCTATTGTTAAATAACTGCAAAGTGTTTATATAGACCTTAGAGATGTTTGCTGCATGAAACGATCTGGGTCCTGAGCAGTGAAAGTTGTCAACATGCTACCAGCAAGTAGGCCTTCTTCTTGACGCACAAGCTTAGGGTTTGGAACGAAATACGGGCTCTCATTCACATCAATGACTGTAATGGACACAGTTGCTGTTGACTGAGGAGGATGCTGAATCCCCTTAGCCAAAGGCACTTGATTTTCCGCAGCCACGGTAAGTACAAACAACCTGTTGGTCTCGAAGTCAATAGGCTGGGAAGAGCAGAAAGCAAGAAGTGTTAACGTTTACTCACAGTAGCATGGACACACAACAGCATTTTTAATTTAAGGCACATTTCTAAATTTTACTTGTACTGCTTTTCTCAAAAATGAGCACATGGTCTAAGGACAACACAATAAATGCATCACCTCAACACGAGACCACAGGCAGGGTCTTGTTTAGCAGCAGTTTGGAAGTCAAAACAGTTAGAAACCTTGTCATTCTTGCACTTAACTTACTCTGGTACTGCCACTAAAGGTAAATGAGGAAACAAACACTTTAATCAAAAAATGATATAAAGACTCCCAGCTTTGTGCCAGGCCCTCGTATGTGCCCCCTAAGGAGCTCTCCAAGGGAGAGAAACTGCTTCTTTGTGTTAGGAGGACGAAAGTTTCTTTCAGACAAGTTCATACCCATACCTAGCCCCATAGATCAGATAATCCCATGCCCTTACCATTTCATTAGAAAGACTCCTGGCAATTGCAGCTAACCCTACTTCTGGGATACCTACAGTGCAGACAACCGTCAGGTTGCTCACTGAGCCAGAAGTCCAATTTAAGGAGGACTAAAAGCAGTGTGAGGCTGAAGTTTCTCTGCTACGCTGCGCAGGGGTGAGGGATTCCTGAAGACCTGATTCACCTTAGTCATGCTAAATGTATAGTCACAAAGATTCTAGAGTTGAAGAAACCCTGTACCTTACAGGGGCAGTTGGCATGTGACAGTATGAAGTCAGTGACAAGAGACAGCCCAATCTTCCTTAAAGGTTGACAGATCCACTCAATGCACTGCCAATAAAAACTGTAGGCAGGCTTCCAACTCTTCCCATGTCTGGGCACTTAAAGGAGTGCTAAAAAGCACAGACACTCACATAATTCTTGCTGAGAGACTGCAATATAACAATTAGTACCTCTGGGGAAGAGCAGTTATAAAACAGACAGTTTTTGAAAAAAAAAAAAACAAAACAAAAACAACAAACCAAACAAACAACAACAACAAAAAACCAACAAACCAAAAAACCAACAAAAAAACAAACAAACAAAAACAAACCATAAAAACCCCCACAAACAAAAAACCTAACAAAAACTACAACACAAAGTGAATTACCATTATAGCTGTACAAAAGTTCTTTTTGTCACCTAGTTACTGCGATCAAAAAAACACAAAGCACAAAAGGGAAAGGAATGAAATAAAAAAAGTGAAAGTTTTAATTTCAAAATAGGAATACTGGCTTCTCACTTTTAACTTCATAATAGATCGGCCAAAATCAGAGCAAGCCAACTCAGAGACGAGACACTTCTGAGGGGGCCATGAGGAAAGGTTGTTACTGCTTGGCAAGGTTTAATTATAGAACCACAACCATCAACACAGAGCTGTGTTGGCTAGGGAATGAAGATAGATAGGTTATTCCATAAAAGGTATTTAAATGAGGTTTTAAAAATAGCCAGTCTTTAGATGTCTCTTGTAGAAGCAGCCTCCCACCTATCACTTTTTCTTCTCTGAGTATGCTTTGACTGCCTATAACTGTTACTTAATGGGAACATCTTGACATAAAATGTGAAGATAACAAGCATGACTACTAATGGAGGTCAGGAGGTTTGAAGTTGTTCCTTTAGACTAGCAAAAAATGTTAAGCAAATGCTTTTTCACAGACTTGTTTCTAACTTTTGGCAAATAAAACTTCAAAATCTGTCCCTAGCCTGATTTTTAAAACTTAACAGCTGGAATACTACAGACAGCACAAGCAAGGAAACACTCAAAGAGACAGACTGCTAAGTTTCACGAGACAGACAGTGGCCATCCATTTTCTTTTCAGATTTATGCTGGCCTCAGGAGTTCCTATTTTCCCCCTTCACTGGTCTTCCCTCTTATTCCACCTCTGCTTAATTCTCTGAAATGCAAGAATGTCTTACCTTTACAACAGTGACCAGCCCATCGTTGCTGTTGGGATCAGTCACGATGGTGAATCGGCCTGTTGGGTCTCCTCCAGTCAGTCGGTACATCGCATTCCATGCAGGAGTGTGGGGCTGATCTTTATCTGTTACTGTCAGATTTGCTACAATCACATCCACTCTGTTTTCTGGCACTTCCCCGTAAAACTGCAAAAAAACAAGAAAACATTTTACCTTGTCTGGAGAAGCATGAGAGAGCCACACCATACTGAATATTCATCAAAGTGGAGGAGTGTATCTCTTTTCATTGGAACTCTGACGATTTACCTAACGAAGTTTACCTGAGGCCACTCAGAGAACTGATGGCTTGATTCCCTTGTTAGCTTTTGCCTTTTAGCCAAAGGGATATATATTCTGCACATATTTCAATTGTCTGCCAGTACCGTATTTAGTAAGCAATAAATATTTACTGTCTGTGAATATAATGAGAAAAGTGGAGAATGGTTATAAATATGTGCATCCTTCAGCAAGTCCCATCCTGTACTTACAGTCATGGCAGTGAACTCTGGAGGATTGTCATTGACATCTGTCACAGCGATGACAGCAGTTGCTGTGTTTGAAAGACCATATGTTGGGTTTCCTTCCATGTCCGTAGCTTGAATTATTAATGTATATTGTTGTACTTTCTAAAACACAAAATGACAACATAAGTTTTAGACAAAACTAACATTACCATAGGACAGCAGGTGTTCCCAAAATTGCACTTTGCTAGGCAACGGAGCCTATCACACTGTTTATTCTAGTTGGCATCAGTCAAAATAACAGGAGCAAAGTTTGTGCCACAGGAATACAGCAACAGGTTGCATCTAGCTACACTGAACTACTGTTTGACTTTCTTCACATATCACCAAGAGAAGGACAGGCTGACTGCTTCCTATGCTAAAAATCAAACCACTTCATACAGTTAGGACCAGAGGTTTAACAACACTTTTCAAATGGTGGAAAAAAGAAGCAGAGTGCAGTGTATATTAGAGGAGGGCAAGTCCTCAAAAGCATTTGAGAGCACTGAGCCAAGTAGGTTTGCTGGCCAAACGGCCACAACTGCCAAGGTTTTGTTTCAGCCAAGCCCGAGTATAAAACCACTGCTGCAACTTCTTGCAATCTCTATGGAAACCAAAGATATCAAGGCTAACAGAGATGAGTAAGGGCACTGGGAGAAAGGGGGAGGGAAGCACCAAACAGGCTATTTCCATAAATGTTGAACACCCTGGCCGAATATGGTGCTCATAGACCTCACTCCCTCCCGCATGTGTGCACCCTCGCACAGCTAGAGTGGGGCCATGGCCCGCAAAGCACCAGAAATCCCTGGCAGAGACCTGACCTCAGACTGGTGAGATGTTTAAAACAACACCGATATGGTTCTATTAAAAAAAACCAAACCACACACACACACACAAAAACCCCAAACCCGAAAAAAACCCCCCAAAACAAAAAACAAAACAAACAAACCAAACCAAACCAAAACAACAAACCCACAAAAAAACTCAAAAAAACAAAAACAACCCCCCCAAAAAAAACAAAACCACAAAAACCCCCACATAAGTCAGTTTTCTGTGTAGAGTTGCTGAAAAGTTTATTTTAATTCATTGCATGTAAATACTGTACATGCTCCTTCATTTACCAGCTCGCCTTCCTCCCTCAGAGAGAGGAGCTCTTCCCAAATGAAAATACACAAACATAACAAGCTGCTATTACTTTGAAATACCACTTTCCTGAACAGTTTGCTAAGATGACAAAAACCTTCTGGCAAAATAAAAACACCTCAAGGAAAGAATTTTTAATTTTTTTTTTCATTTGGTACTTTATTTTCTCCCATTTTTATTGTCTAAAGAATGGGGTATATGACAGATTACTTCTCACAGAAAAAACTTAAGGAATCATGGACTATGCTGAGTTGGAAGGGACCTATCAGGATCATTAAGTCCAATTCCTGGCCCTATGCAAGACATCTCAAGAATCACACCATTTACAAAAAGAAACTACAGGTATTGCTACAAAAAATAAACAGGGACAATTCCATTGATAATCTCTTACTTTCTTTCAACTTTTGATCAGAAAGTATGACAAGAGATTTAATGGTTATGCACACTTCCAAGCAGCAAATATTAGTCACTCTTTAAATAGAAAGTTTTTGAAATAAGCTGCATGAATCTTTATCACCTACTGAACATCATGCTCATCAACTCTTTCACAAATAAACCCCTACAAGACATCCCAAATGTATATTGCTATACATGCACTTCATGGTTCTTTAAAAAAGGCTAACATTATATATAAAGAAGTACAGTATATATGTTTAATAATACATAAATAGGTATACGAATTCTTGCTTGGAAAATATACTTGCAAACTGGCCTTCAGAAGGCCAAAATAAACATCCTAAAGGTTTCTTTCATGACACCAACAAGAGAAGCAGTCATGAGAAAATCAAAGAAATACTTTTACCACTTTCATCCAGGAAAAAGAACATACTTTACATATGGTGAAGTAATAAAATCTAAAGTAGTATTGAAGAAAATTTCACTGCCATATGATTCTATGTTATTGAAACAGCAGGTGCTTTTGATTCATCTGTCTTAACACATTGATTCCAAGAAGCAAATTTCATTAAGGAAACTCCATTATTATTATATGGAGACTCAACTTCTGTACAATCTTCTTAATTCCACAGAAGCAACACGCTAGAAACTTCCCCCAAAAAAGTGCCCCAAAAGACAGTGTATATGTGTTTTTGTTAGGTTGTTTTTTCCCTCTCTTCCCAGAACTCACATAAAGAAGATCAACGGCTGAGAATGAAATTTCAGAAATCAACAAGCACACAGCTTTCCAAGCATGGGGAAATTCAGGGAGGTGGGTCTCCTCTTTTTACTGAGAGTTGAGAAGCAGCCAGGAATAAACTGCAGAGCATGTGTCAGCAGCCTGCACAGAAACTTCACAGCAACACATCCAAAAATGAACTGGCAGCTTCAAGAAAGAACGCAGACCTCATCAGTTCACATCTTTCCACTTCAACACAGGCCAAATAACGGAGCACTTCACTGAATTAACCTCACGTGAGGCAGGAATGTCACTGTGTAAATTTAAGTACCCTGCCTGACTTCTTCAGCACCTCCAGCAGTAAGGCAGATGTTTTAATGCTGAAGTGAATTCCACAGAAATAGCAGAAGGAATAAGAACAGCTGGATCTCATGAAACAGCACCTTTTGAGATAACAAGTGAAAGACTTTTTCTGCCTTAAGCTGAGTTCCCTTACCTAAGCAACTCTCCTCCTGTGAATGTTAGCACAGATAATGCATTGTGCTTGTTAATCTAAAATACTAGCAGATGAGGAATGCTATCAGAAGACTCACTCTGATATTTTTTAATACCTACGACACTTACGCTCTCCTAAATAATGTCTCGCCTTATTTAAGAATTTAAAATTGTGTCTAGTGTTTTACAACCTTAATTAGAGTTTTACAAAGACAAGATCTAAGAGAAAAAGGTGCAAATGGCAGAGGCGAGCAGACCAGCTAGGATTCATGGACAACAAGGCACTTCCCCGGCCCACTCTCAGAAGACCTTCTGAATTCAGATCTGGCTTTCTAGACTCCCGGTCATTTTAATTTAATTGACTTCCACAAAATGACTCAGGAAATGGAGGAAGCAAAGCAGTGGCTTGGGAAGGAAACCCATTTTATCTCATATTAGTCTAATTTAATATTTGAATGATTTAACATTAATCATTACTATTCAAGAAATGTTTATAAATACTAATTTGGTTATCAGCAGAGTGACCTATCAGGAAAGCCAATGGCAAATGACAAGGCTTCTCCAGCTGTTAATGTGGGGGTCTAAGCTCCACAGGAAGCTGGTTTCTTTGAGTTAAATCCCTCCAAGTACAGCTAGTCACTAAATGATAAAACTCAAGAATTATTGCTATGTCCTTCTGAAAGTTCATCTGTCAAAGATGACCAGGGGATTTTAAAAACAAGGGCAAAGCTGCCCATCATTCTTTTAATTTAATAGGACAACACTGTAAAGTTCAGGGTTTTCCTTTGTTCAAATCCCTTCTCTTCAAAACCAACCTAAATAGAACAAGTGTTAATAAAATCTCAAAAATTAACTGCAATATCTAACAGTCTGTTTAGCTTTTCAAATCTTCTGATTGCCTCTTTCAAATATGAAATACATCAGAATATTAACAGACAACCCAGAACATCAAAAAGCATTTTTATTCTCCATTTTAAATAACTATAAACAAATAGCTAAAAAATGAACAGCAAATCCAGTTTAAAAAAACCTTCAGATTTAATGAGCTAAAATGAGGTTAGTAAAACAGAAGCTGAAACAAGATGTGCTCAAAAGAAATTTGTTTGGATTTCATAGCTTGTTTATAAAATAATGCTTATCTTTTGTGAAGTTTTCAAGTGGTTCAAAAGCACAGTTAGTCCATGTGACAGATCTGGAGTTGGGAGGGAAATATTTTTATTACCAACCTCACAGATGGGTGAATCAGAGCAGAGGATCTGGCACCCTCCTTCTCCGGTAGTGAGCACAGTGAAGAACTGTCTAGACAGAATTGGACTTACCCAGCACATAGCAGTGAACTACTGTAAGATTTTTTTTTTTTTTTTTTAAGTTTTTGAATGTGTGTCCAGTACTTGAGACAAATCTGTATCTATGTAGCTTCCAGTGCTGACTGATTTATTTTTTAGAAGTGTGCCTTACACATTTTTAGTTTGGTAATACTTTTCCTGATAGGTTTTAATAAGCGAAATTCAAATAAGGGAATTACTGCAAATGTAAGGACACAGCATTCAGAAGATTTCAAATATTTCCCAGCTCTCTGTGAAGAGAAAGGTAGAGGATAAAGGGAGGACAAAAGCTTTGCTGAAGCTTCCAAAATAAATAAACCATACAGCCAAATTCATTTTCCATGTAGTCTTTGCCCACAGAGTTCAGCAAGAAGAAAGGGACACCTCTAAGTATACCAGGTTGCTCAGAGCCCTGTCCAACCTGGTCTTGAACGCTTCCAGGGATGGGGCATCCAGAACTTCTCTGGGCAACTGTGCCAGTGCATTATTACCCTCATAGTAAGAGATTCCTCCTCATATCTAATCTAAACTCATCTACTTTCAGTTTGAAGCCATTTCCCTGTTTCATCACTACATGCCCTTAACACAAGTCCCTCTCCAGCTCTCTTGTGGGCCCCCTTTAGGTACTGGAAGGCTGCTATCACGTCTCCCAGGAGCCTTCTCTTCTCCATGCTGAGCAACCCCAGCTCTCTCTCCTTGTCATCATAGCAGAGGTGCTGCAGCCCTCTGATCACCTTCACATTCCTCCTCTGGACTTGCTCCAGCAGGCCCATATCTTTCCTGTGCTGAGGACCCCCGAGTTGGAGGTAGCACTCTAGGTGGGGTCTCAAAAGAGCAAAATAGAAGGGGAGAATGACCTCCCTCAATCTGCTGGCCACATTTCTTTCGATGAAGCCCTAGATACAACTACCTGCAAGTGTGCATTGTCAGCTCATGTCCAGGTTCTCACCCACCCGCACCCACCAAGTCGTGCATCTTCACAATAGTAAGTGCAACTCAGCATACAGGATTAAGATCAGCCATACCTCTCTGTCAAGCCCAGCTGCTACAGTGATAATGTCACCGGTTTCATTGTTGATTGTAAACATGTTTGGAGAGGGGCTGCTCGGGGCCTGTGACAAGATTCTGTATCTCAGCATCCCATTCTGTGTATTGGGATCATCAGCATCGATGGCAGTAACAGTCATCACGTAGGTTCCTAGCAGCAGGATAAATAATTGATGCTATATAAACAGTTTACACACTCAGATTAAACAAGATCACTTTACAACCAATGGTCAAACATGTATTTCTTTTGGTAAACTCTGCACATTCCTTCCTTACTTAAAACAAACTGGCCAAACACAAGATTCACCAGCAGAGTAATTAAAATACATAAGAGAAGATAAAAATACTTTCTGTTTATAAAATATCAGATTTGCTTATAACTGAAGAAGCTCCATAAACAAAGAAATCTTACAGTTCTGCCATAAATAACATTTCTGTAACAACAGAAGGGCTCATGTTTAGATACAAATGTTATTACTTGGGCCAAAGGAAATATATTTAATGTTCAGAATTGGTGCACATACTGATAGTAACTGAAAATCAATATAAATAATGCTCTTTCAAAGGTCTTTGAGACATATCTCAAAAGCCAAGTCAACACTGCAGAGTGAGAAAACATATTTTTGTGCTAACCTTTCTGAAAAATTCATTTTGCACTACTGACAAATTAAGGAAGTGGCTTCCGCCATAGTGCAAACTTCAGTCTGAGCTGATTAGAATTTTAATGAGATCCGAACAACACTCAGGTTTTCTAGAGAATTCAAATGACACTGATTTCAAATCCTAGTATTTCCAAAGCCTCTGAAAATCAGAACTAGAACTGGATTTGGTGACATTTTGAAAATCTCTTATACCCTGACCTGTCAACTAAATGAATGTCAATGTCTATTATAAAAATAAATGCAAGAGCTGTGATATTATAAATAGGATTTTCAAAAATACAAGCCGGAAGTTACAGTTTTAAAGTCTTCCCTGTTTTAGGTTATGTACATAGTAATTTCTCCTTTTGGAAATGAATCCTAGGATGTTAAAAGGGGGTTAAAAATAGGCTGAAATAAGAAGATAGTATCTGAGATTTTGCTCATCACACTAAGGATACCTTTCAAAGTATTACAAGGTCTGAAGGCACTCTATCATCTTCAAAATGATACTGTAAATATTATACTTCAAATTAATACCCTCATCTCTCCATATCCCATGTATTACCTGGCTTTGATCCTTCAGGGACTGTCCCGTTCCAAACCTGGTGTAAGAATTCAGGTCTGTTGTCATTCATGTCAATGACATTAATAACAATGTCAATAGGATTTTCCACCTGGTTTCCATTTACATCCACTGCATGTGCTCTCAGCTGCAAAAAATCATTAAAAAGTATTAGAATTTGCACAACATACAGGGGCAAATAGATATAACAATGGTGACAGGAAGTCTCAGGCCAGACATTTTTATGTATTTTGTTGTCTGCCACTGCTCCCTCATACTGAACTTCTAAGCTCTCAAGTTGCTAATGGAACTACTGTTCAGACTTCTAAAGTATTCTAAGTTGCAGTCTAACTTCTTCGATTTACTGAAAATTATTTTAGGTCATGTGATTTCAATTACTACCAGTGCCTACTGTCACATATAATTTTGGTTTTAATAATGATCATTAGAAAACATACTTTAAAAAATATGCAGATTTATATTAAACAGGTAATATAATCAATAGGGAATGAATACTGGCATCACTTTCAAAAATACTGATATATACAGTGAATGCACAGAAAAGCAAATAGAATACATTTGTGTTGTCTGAAATGCCAAGGTAGGGTTTGTGATAAATCACTGTCAGTAAACAGTGAAATTCCACTCTAAAATTCGGCTGAAGTTTATGGACTGAGTTTCAAAGTTACTGACACTTGATGTCCTGAGTGCCAAAAAGAGCTGAGTAACTAACTTTGACAGAGCATGGCAACTGCTAGGGAAAAGAACAACTTTCTCCTATAGCAGTTCTGCTGATGCCCATTATATATACATACATACATAAACACACATATCTGATGGCTACAAACCTTCTAGAAAGGAGCACAACAGCATTATTAACTCACCACTCTGGAAACGACTCATATAAATGTAAATTTCTAACTCAGTGAATCTTGAATTGCCTGTGTCAAATGCTCAGTAAAAATCCTACGGATGCCAGAACTGTTGCTGAGAGAGCCTTTCCCCTGCATCCCCCCTAACCCAGATGCCTCCTGCTGTGTCCTCTGTATGGGAGCAGCACTCAAAAGGCTTCTTGGAACACAAGGCAAGGGGCATTTTAATCCACAACATGCTGGAAAACTCTCTCTAGGAGATGAGTGACTTCTTTAGCGATTTCAGCATGGTTTCCCAAAAGCACAGACAACTTTAGGTCACAGCCTGGTCTCCCCTTTCCTTGAAACCTTCCGCTTCCACTAATACCAAAATCTGTGGTCTACTTTGTCAATTTTTTTATAGCAAAGAATATAATTTTCATAAGATGACAGACCTAATTTACAATTCCATTAAAATGCTTAGATTTGCCCCTAAAATTAAAATCGGTATGTTATTCTTCCTATCCATTTCTCAAATCACAGCTGCTGTAATTCTTATAGCAGTCACATTCTAATCGGAGTTGCTGAATTAAAAATAAACTTTCAAAAAGTATATAGTTCAGTGGAGACTGTGATCAATGGCCTGTATTTCAAATATAAACTACAGTATCCATATTTCAATCGCTTAAAATTAACTTTATCTAAATACACTTAATCACTGTTTACATATGTTAATGTATTTAAGCTGCTTAAATATAGTAAGAGTTAGCCTTATTAACTACAATAAATACAAATCTGCTACACATTCTTCAAATCTTGTCTCATACAAAACTAAATGCTGGCTGCTCAAGTCATCTTTAAAGCAGATGTTCATCTTCAATTTGATAATCTGATTTATGGTAAATTAAACTCTTACATGAAAAGAAGCAATCTGTTCCCGATCTAAAGGCTTTGTCACAGACAGCTGTCCTGAGATGGGGTTGATGATGAAGATGCCTGTTGGAGGTTGGTCAGCTCCTGGGCCAGTCACACTGTACCGTAGCGAAAGGCTTTTATCACGATCAGACCTGATCTACGTGCCAAAAAAGATGAAGTTTGCATTAGCTATAAACAACCACTGGATGTGACTGCCACAGAGACAAGCAGCAGCTTTATATTTTTTCTCCTTTTTAAGCTAAAATTGTAAAAATTATTATTCTAGAAATGACACAACTGTTGGCATAAAGCTTGAAGCTTTCAACAGAACTCTTTTCTAGAAGTTGGTCAATGAATTTTCAGAAACGTAAAAATATTCCTGTCTATTTCTCATAATAGAATGACCTGTATAAACCAAAACCAGTAAGTATTCTTATCTTAAGCAAAATTATTTAGATCTTAGAAAAAACCACAGGAATATCATAAAATTATATATGAAATAAAAAATCTGTTTTGCTTCTTTCCCCTCCTCCTACATCTTCCCAGAACAAAGGTACAGACTCTCTTCCACTATCGGCAAAAGCTCTTTAGAAACTTGCCATTTTTGTTTAAAGACTTTTGTTTCATCTTCATGGAGAAAACTGAAGGGCAGTGCATCTGCGAAGAGTAGGTGAATCACCAGCACACACATCAACAGAACACAGCAAAACTGTATCCTATCAGCTTGGGCTAATGCTCTGCCAAGTTCCAATTAACTGATCATGACCAGCCAGATTGGAAGCCAGCCCAGGAGAGGTACTGGGTTCCTTGCAATTGCCATGTCTGGGCTACAAAGTCCTGTCCTCATCTCATCAGATCTTATTTCCCTCTGTGTCCTGGTGCACTCCTCTTCCTGCCCACCCCTACACCCTTCCCCAGTGGAGAACTCCAGTGCAAAAGACTGGAGAACTCCTGAACCAACTGAGATACCCTTAACCACTTAAGAAAATCATCACACTTAACACAAAAAACAAAGTCACCTTCCACCAGTACAGAAGCATAAAGACAACTTAAAACCCAGGAAATCAGCTGCAGCCCAGCATGCTATGCAGAGGTAGCAACAAGAAATCATCCCAAAAGACTCTGATAAACATCTGGGCGATTAACAAGACAGCATTTACACAAAATATCTTTAAGAACTCTCTGGGGGACACTGAAACCACACTTCTACTAACTTCCTTACCCTAACTAACTCCTGCGGAAAAGGTCCTTTGGAATTTTCTGGTAGGTTGATTGGAGGAATAACCCAGTCTCTCTTCTGCCTCTTCAGAGGGCTGCTGTGCTTGTATTGTTGCCATGGAAATATGATGTCTTCAATTTTCCTTTGGTCCTTTCCCAGGTACAAGATAAAATTAAGCATGTAAGGGGAATTACTAGTAGACATTATAAAGCAACTCAAAAACAATTACATAATTGACTGAAAGGCTCTCTTTCCTTTGTGTTCACAGAACTCTTTGCATTGACAGGGCAGTATGAAAATAACCCTTAATATTTACAAGTGCACTGCCAAATTATAAGAAGTCCTTTATTCCTTATTCAGCTTGGAGGACAAAGGGAATGATAAACCATTTATAACACGGCACTACTGTGTAAACTATTTTGCACTTTCTGAAAAGTAGCAAACATTTTTCAGAATGTAATAGTATGCCTTTGTGTATTTCTCATTACCTGAAGTTCTAGCTAATGTGCTACTGTACACTAAATTTAGATCTGAGTGTGCTAAAATATAATTTGAGTTCCAAGAGAAGTTTAATACATACTGGTAAGGAATGTCTCAAATATTTATGACCCTATTAAATCCCATAGAATTAATGCTGTAATTATTTTAAACCTATGTCAGCCATGATGGATGCAGTAGATGACCCACTTTACACATTGGGCATTAATCTCTGCTGGGTGTCAACATTCCCTTCCTATTCCCTTCTATATCTGTAGTCATTTCATCCTTTGGATGACAGCACACACAGCAAGCTTGCCTAAGATTGGAGACAGGGTGACAAAAATGTTTTCCAAATATTTTAAAAGAAAAATAACCCTAATTGGCTATGTCACAGAGTATAAACAGACGCCCAATTGAAGGCCAAGTTCTACTACTCTATATTCTGTTGATGGTAAGGGTACCTGAACTGTGTCTTTGGAATGAACAGGGCGTGCTCTGGCATACCTAAGCATCTGCTCCTTACTACACTTCCATGAACAAAATGACAGTATTTCCACTGTTAAAAACATGCCTTAGAAGACTTAACACAATCACCAAGTAAGCAAACAAAAAACTAAGGATTACACTGCATTGGTCTCCAGTGTGTTCTCAGGAAAAATGTCTTCTGTAACCACACTATTTTGACAGTATGCGTAAATCTTTAATACGTACCTATTAAAGGAATGCTAATCTATGAATACATTTTGTTCTTTATCTGTAAACTAAGCACTTTAAAAGAGAAGGCAAGAAACAGCAGGCAGCAAGTAATATAACAGAAAGAGGCAGACAACCTAATATGCTTTCCTAAAGTAAATACATTGTTAATTGCACATTGCTCTGCCTGACTTTTGTTACAGTACATGGTTTATCCTATGGCAGCTTCCAGCAGAGGGAGACTATCTTCCTTAACAAGTAAGTGCTGGAATCATGAATAATTTACAATCTCCAATTTGATTATGACGGAACAAGACAAAGCCAATATTCGCTGCCAGAAGTGCTTTCCTCCTTACTGCTGTAAAACTACAGCTCCCATCTAATAAACGTGACTGATTCTATCACAGAATTGTTTATTTCGTGGTTATATTTAACCTCTTAGGTAAATACTATAATACTTTCAAGAAATTTAAAATAAAGAAATGGTTGTATGAGACTCAAATTCAGGTATAAATCCCAAACTATACAAACTAAAAACTTAAACACTGATGAATCCTCTAGAGTTAAACTGGCATGTCTTTCCATGCCTTAGCAAACTTACAGAACAAGACTAAAGAAGTTCCCTCTAAAGCTCCAGGTTTGCAATGCACTATGTGTCCATTAATAAGCTGGCTCAGGGAGAGGTGCATGACAGGCAGAGTCAAAATCCCTATTTTTAGGCCTGTTTGTGGAGACAAAGTTATACAGGCTGGATTTAGTTCTTGTTTTACCTTTACTGAAGCCCCTGTGAAGGCTGGTTCAGGGGTTAGCTTTACTCTCATTTGCCATTCTTGCTGGGTTTCCTTGTCTTGAGCAGACACAACAAATTCTGTGGGCTCTGCTGAAAGCTGAAAGCTTCGCTCTGCATAGACCACACCATCTTCACCTACTCGGAAATCTGCTGGCTCGCTGCTTCCAAAGTGTATTTTTTTGTTTCCATTACAGCTTTGAAACCTCACTGTAAAACAGAAATAAAGTGTTGAACAAATAAAAAAAAAGAAAAAGCAGACCACTTGAACTCATTGTGACACAAAATGCATTAAGAACAAATTCAAAAACAAAAATACTTAACTTGTTGCTGTTATTATCACATGCAACCATGAGTTAAGACTTGTACTTTAGCGGTGAGTCCACATAACAGTGATATTCTTTTGTGGACTGCTAGGTAGAGATTTTAACCCTAGACAGACTGCCTTCCTTCCAAAGATCCACCCCCACCACCAGCAAGAAAACCGTCTCTCATCCATGTCCTATGCTACATTTCACTCAGTTTCCAGTGGATGGCTGCAGGGATTTGCACCTCAACCTTCACAAAGATTCAGTCAAGTCAATTAATTAAAAAAGACTCAACAGATTTAATCACACTGTAACCACAACTGCAAACAGAACTCTGCTTTCAGAACCTTCTCTGCCAACAGGGGTAAGAAAGAAATCCAGAAATCTGTTAAAAGATAGATTTCTCTCCCCAGCTCAGCCTGCAATTCAGCTGTGTCCCTCAAGTAGATTACTTATAAGCTTTGGGGATGAGTTTCCTCATCCTTCATCTACAAGATGGGGGAGGCAGTAAGTACTTACCTCACAGAGAAAACTTAAAGACCTCACCTTTTTATTTATTTTGTTTAAAAGGTACTTTGTGTAGCACACATATCCATTCATCTACTTAGGAGGTAGGTATTTTTGTTTCATTCCCTCCCTCTTTTCTTTTGTCATGTCTCGAAGATGCAAATCATTGGAACAAGAAATCAGTAAATCCAATTGTATAGATATGGATGGATAAGGATGTGAAGTGCACACAACAGAACTGATAACAGGCTACTGCCTTCTTGATCCAATTCTTTTCAGTACCACTTACCTTCTGGATTAATGCAAATAGTAGTAGGTAAAAAAATGAAAGTGTGCTCTAATAACGAATGATTGTTCTTTAGTGGTTCCAAAACATTGTGAAATATTTTGATTACATGAGCAACAGAAGTGCAAAAAATCATAGGTTGTGCTCAAATTCACATAGTGAAGATAAAATGACGCTTTATGCCTCATTTCAGTTATCGGACTTTTTATATTGTGCTAAACCATGCACAAACTATTTAGCTGCAAAATCTAAAGGTCCCTCTCTCAAGAAAAATCACTGTTAAATGTCATGCATCATACACTTTTTCTTGTAATGCACTGTTTCCAGGAAGGTACTGAGAAGAATCATACTTTTTTGTATTTGAAGTTCAAGGACCAAGCTGATGTTCAGATGACAGACTAAATTTCTTTCCTTACTGCATCCTCTCAGTTTTCCGGAATCCCCCATTTCCCTCTCCTGACAATTTAAAAGGCTTCATCAGGTACAAAACTGAGACAAAGGCCAGCACATCTCTGAATAAATGATACAGCATCAATCCCCTTAATAACAAACTTGCTGGACTGGGCAGGGATACTGCTCTTTCCAGGTGACTTGCAGAGTTTGAAGGTCTTCCTCTGTGAAATGCCACTCTCACCTTGGAGAGAAGAGCATGGCATGTCCACAAAGCACTGAGCCCTGGAAAAAAAAAAGTCTGCCTGGGTAAAAGGCTGAAGCCTCACCAGCAGGGCTTCTCCTGTGATCCTTCTCAGAGATGTTGCCTTAGGTCTTCCTCATAAGCAGACAAAGTGCTTTTCTGAAATTCTAATAAATACCCTCTTGCGTAGATTTTCATATGTATTCTCTGCAAGCAATCCCTATGGCCCCCTCGAGTCCATCCTACCTGCTTCTTCAACTACAGTGACTTCCTTTTCCATGATCTACAGGCTACAGGTCCTCAGAATTTTGGGGAAGTTGACAGAACTTCTGGTTTGCTGTTCACATGGGAGGAGAAAATTGACAGACAGGAAGTCCAGCTCCCGGACGTTCACCACCCCATTGATCTCCCACTCTTTTCAAAATAAGCCTTGTAGCTCAAGTCAGTTCACTGAAACACTATGGTGAAATGCAACAGCTAACTAACAAAATGCAAGATTCTAAGCCAAGGATATAAAACCATCAGTTAAAACATCTACTGCAGTACCTAGAAATAACTACTACAGCCTTGATTTTGTCATTCTGATTGTCCAACCTTCAGAGCTGGGTATATTGTATTGCCTAGCACAAAAATAAAAAGGTGTCCAAGAAGAACTTACTCAAAAGTCATTATACTTAATGATTTAAGAACTTAAAAGACTGGACTACCAAACAGTGCTAGTTGTACTTGGTTTTAGAGACACAGACCACCCAAACCCCAAGAATAAAGGATGCTGGTCATTCTTGATCCCTGCTCACAAACAAAACCCTCACAAACAGTTCACATTAGGAGATTAAGTAAAAAAAAAAACCAAAACAAAACAAAAAAACCCAAACAAAACAAAACAAAACAAAAAAACCAAACAACCCAAACCAAACCAAATAACCCACCAAAAAACCAAACAAAAAAACAAACAAAAAACCCTCCAAACCAAACCAAACAAACAAAAAAACCCAACAAAAACCCCACAGAACAAACAAACAAACAAAAACGAAACAAAAAAAAACCCCACAACAATAAACAACAACAACAAAACAAAACAAACCACCAAACCAACACACTGGCCAGCAATATAACCCATAGCTCTGTGACTCTGTTGACCTCTCATCTCAGCTATGACTGCTCCCAAAATCTGATCTTCAAAAGAGTGTCTTGACTGAAAAGATGACGAGTGAGCCAGATCCACCTCTGGCTGTTCTCTGACTTACTTCTGGAAAGTAGGGAGTGGGAAAGAGAATGAATATTAATCTGAACTTTGATCATTACTGTTTTTCAAAAAGGTAAAAGCTAAAATGAATTATTATTCATTATGGTCCAAAAGATTAAGGTGTAACAACCAAATTTTATCAAAAATTATTACCCAACTCTTGCACTGTGATGGAATATATATTCGTATTTTAAATATGCAAATTCATAAAAAAGAAGATTTCTTTTCCCCCATCTTATAATATATAGACTCCAGTAGCAAAAAAAAAAAAAACAAAAAAACCCAAAAACTAAGAAAAAATACCCTGCTAGCCAGTTCACTGATATGCTTCCTCCAGGCAACTGTGTATTATGAAATTCAATGAAAATCCCTTTCCTTTGACAGTATCCTGGTAAAAATGTACAAAATTGTCAATGCTTTGCGAGAATTATCCTCCCTTTGCAAGGAGCACATATTATCAAATTATACTCAAGTATAACCATCTATAATTAAATTCCCTTGGCAGAGTACAGGTTGTGCAGTAGCTACTCTCCCCCCAACTGCATGGTTATCAGTCTCATAAATTTGATTTAGAACACATTGCTTCATTTTTCAGTGTTCAACTAGTATGAACAAAGAGAGATTTCTCACAGTAGGTTTTAAGGTAAAGATTTTTTGAAAAGATGCTACAAGACTTTTTTTTTTTTGCTGTGAATAACAACTATTTATGAAACCATGCTCTTTCTAAAAACCACAGGAAAGGGAGGCATGCTTTCTATAAGTCACTTTATGTTGACAGATTAATCACATGGATTCTCTTCACTTAAAAAAAAAAAAAAAAAAAGGTTAACTAGATATCCTATGGAGAATCTTAGTCACTTTCTATGTAGTAGAAAAAGATTAAATATCTGATTTTACTGGTTTTTAATAACGGCATAAATGATCAGATATATCACAATCTGTAAAAACAACTCATAGATTTTAAAGTATTTCTCATCTAAGTATCTTGTGCATCTTCTGAAAGTATCTGCTTTTTTAAAGTATATTATCTGAAAGTCCTCGGAAGTATTTAATCATAATCTGAAATGTAACTGCTTCAGTTTTAAAGAGAATACCTTCAGCCAGATAAAGCCAGTAATATGCAGTATGAGACCAAATGCAATCAGTTTACAGATTCAGAATAAGGCTGTACATGAGGATTTATAAAATTAGGGTCTTGAAATGGAAGAAAAATTGTATTTAGTATAAGATTATTATTAAATATTATACCCTAAGACAAAAACCCATTAATATCCTAATTTGTGAGTCTTTTCTTGTCCTAAACCCAAGACAAATATATATTACTTAAAAAAGAATAAACCAGGACCTGTAACTACAACATTCTAAAATGAAAATTTACATCTCTGTGGAATTAGAGGAAGCTTTCAGTTTAACACTCTTGCATGAAAGTAATTACAACATATGCATACATGTGTAGTGCACAAATTTTTAAGAACCAGACAAGTAAATTCATTTTAAGTGCACTAGAGATCTCCCCCACTCATGCTCAGGTCTAATGAGATGAATGATTCATAGGATCTACAAAATACATGTCCAACCTCGTGTACCTTACTAGTAATCTACAATTACCTAGAACAATTCTGCAGACAATAAAAACCCTTTTTCAGCTACTCATGTTGGTTTGCACTCTTTGACACTCTCCTTCTGCTCTTTTTGTCTTAGGCAAATAACATCAGAATTACTTGATCCAAGCAAGGACTGAGCAAAAAATTATATAATGGACTATATTATTAATGTCAATTTTCATGAACATATTTGTGTACAATATATAATATTAATGCAGACTTTTCATTACTTTGCTTTGATCATGAGACAAGTTGCACTGAGTCTGCCATCTGGATTTTTTGCCCTTAGAAAACATTCAGTTGACTTCTAGATAACATCCACATGCATACAAAACAAACAAGTGTGCTTCCTTCTGTAAATTTGCCGAAACGGTGTTACTCCTCTCTTGAATGCTCTTCTCAATGTACAAGCATCGACCTGAAGGCAAAGGCTCACTTAAAGGACATTATGGAAATTGCAATGAATGCCAAGTGCTAAACAACACATGTACTTCAGCAATACAGTTAAGAGTGTGCATCATAAAACGGAAAATCTAAGGGTATTTAATCCACTTGGAATCATTCTTCAGCAGACTAAATAGAGTAAGAACTTATCTCAGATACAACTACCTACAAGATACTACTTTTACCTTTGACAGAATGAGAAATTACATGGAAACAGTCTACTTGAACCATCTAGCTATCTGTATACTTAATATCTGAATGCTACTTTCTTCAAGAACACTCCGTATTTAACAAGTCTTCTCAGAGAAGCAAGGGAAAACGACACAAAAAAACCACTTTATAAATTATTAATTTATTTACACTGGTTACTTCTCTATCTGTAAGATGATCTGTTAGCCCTACTAACATGGCGCACATGCTCATATTTCAGTTCATGGCTTGTTGGAGTGGCACGTGAAATGCCCATGAGACATCCTGTACTACAATTATAGATGACCTTCAAGAGAAGTGTGTTTTTGACATCACGGTGAACTGTTATAACCACAAATAACTACCTTCTAACTTGCCTTTTCCATCAACAGTAGGACCTTTAAAGTGGGTTTGACCTTAGAACATCCTGAAGTCAGCTTAAAACAATTATTTAATATTTGATTTTTGATACATGGGTGGTCTACAGCAGTAAGAAAACTTGTTTCTACCTGTAAGATGAGAAAACTAGCTACAGAAATTGGTAATACAAAACAGATATAGAATACAATCAGGTTATTTTAGGCAATGACATTTTCCTACCTGTATCATAATTCAAGATGTCAATTATAGTCTTTTGAGATACTTCAATGCACCAACATTGTTTTTAGCAGGTTCTTCTAGTCTGTTTTTCCTAATCCCCTTTTATTTTCCACTTTTACATTCACGCACTCAGTTTATCCTGTACCAGACCATCCAGAAAAATCTCAAAGCACTACTCATTTTGAGCCTTTCTGTAGTAACCAACCTGTGACACTTCAATCAAAGCCTGGCTGTCAAAAGGTAGCTACTTACCACTTCCTGAAGGGCAAGTCTGCTAATTCAGTAATTGCTTTTGAAGACCTCTGCCTTTGTGCTGAGCACTCTGTTCTGCCACTCCAGCCCACGCCAAGCAGAGGTCACACAAATCCAACTGGAGTTTTGCCACTTATTAAGGGCCAAATATGGCCATTTGCTTCCAATTCCTATTTTCACTTCTCTCACAAGCTTTACAACCTGGTGCCATGCAAAATCCAGGCTATGAAGCTCACTAGAGGCAGAAAAAAAAAAAAGGCGTCATACCAAAAATTCAAGCTAGTTACCAACTTAAGGTGTTTCATGATGTGACTAATAGCAGCTTAGCTTTCCACATTTTCATGCTGTGCTGTTCGTCTAATTGTCTATTCAGTTAGGAAAACAATAATTAAACAATTAAATAAATAATTAAAAAGGAAAAGTGATTTGCAAGAGTTAGGTTTAATTCATGCTGTATGCTTTTTTCATTAACTGAAAGTAGTTCGAGTGACCTGCAGCATTAGGTAAAACCTAGTATGAATATATGACTTTACCCTGTGGAATCTGGATGTTAAATAAGTAGGCTACTGCAAAAAAAACATAAAATTTTATGAAAAGTTGTATGATATGCTGGTAAAAATAATTTGCGCTGGTTACTACAGCTATGATTCAATGCAATTCTCACTTCTGACTCACTCCCCAGACTGCTAGTTCTATGTAGATAAATGCGCACGTTTCCTGAAATAATATACTTTCAAAGCAATCTGGCAACCTATATGATAGAACAAGAGTGGACATAGACCTCCCCTCTCTATTTCTGCAACACTTTTTTTGTTGTTGCTGTTGTTCTTAATTTGTACAACTGCATTCAGATTTTTCTCTTTTAAAGTATTTTGTTGCGGGGTACAATTGGGAAATATTAAAGTTCCATCCTACATAGAAAGACTGCTTCCTCATAAACCCTAATAATTCAAAAGCAAGTATCTGTTTTTAAAGTATTTTCTTTTACAGGTAGCTATCACCAGACTGCCCAATTCTTGCACTCACAGAGAAAGGCTCACACAGTTCTTTAATAAAATACCATCTAGTTTCCAGTTCCCATAATCCTCTTTGTTTACAGAACAAAGTCGTAACAGGCATGCCAGAATGAAAATGGGGATAATGTTCTTTCTATTCGAAAGAAATGCCTCTGCAGCTTTTCAGTATGGGAATACTAGTCATCAGCAAAACACAGGACTGGTATCTCAAACAGAGTCCAAATTATATCTGATTCACTGACCCTTTTCAGTCCTTGCCTCAACCACTCACTGGCACAAAGATCTTCTGCGCTTTCACACCCCTTTTGTCCTTAATTCAGAAAAAATAAAATGCAGAAAAAAGAGAATAAACATCTTCAAGAAGGGGAAGTACTTATGTTTCGACAACCAGTTTTGTTTTAAAACACAAAAAGGTTTCTTTCTCTTATTCTCCACTGTATTGTTTAAGGCAGTTTCACTATAGATGAGCTATAGGCCCCTGCAGTGTTCTGCACCAGCCTTTTTTCTAAATAATGCTAGCTGAAAGAAAACTTGGTAATAAATGTCATTTCTGTACTCTAGAGTATGCAATGCACCTTTAATACTTTCCCAAGTATACCATTCTACACAGTAATAAAAAGAAGGATTAAACACTAATCTCTTATACCCATAATGCATCAGCTGACTACACCTGCTAAAATCCAATTTGGTAATTAAAAAATATATCTCCTGAACAGCCAAACCAGGAGACTAAAGGGAAAGAACTGTCTCTGCAGATAGCTAGCAGAAAACGGCTTCAAAATTGAGGCACTTAACAGAAACCTATTTTTACCCCTATTCATTTTTATGTGACCTTAAGCAGTGTAAGAAACAAATACCTACAATTATGGTGCAGCAATTAAATGGCAGTTTTAGTGCTACAGTAATGACTTAAATATCTAGTAAAAACTAGATAAGCAGCTTTGCCTTTTAGTCTATNGGTTTTGGTGTTTCTTTTCCCTTGCTAGCAATAAGGAGAGTGGGAACAGAGACTAGATGCTTTCCTATGTTCTTTCTGCTAACTGCTCCTGGCCCAAAGTTCTTAGAGACTTCAGGTTTCAAGCTTTTTTCTACCTCTTATTTCTTCCTCCTTTATTCTTGCTCCTCCCCATCTCTCCAGGTGTTCTGTTTTCTCAGTTTTTCTAACTTACTTTATTCCCTGATGCTCTCATTTTTCCTGTCCCCCCTTTCAACTGTGCTCCTGACTGAGATGCCAATGTGTTACTAATTTCAGGCTGCAGGTCAGACTTTGAGCACACACAGCCAGAAAGATCACTGGAGGGCTGTCTTTACAAAAATAAGCAAATGAACTAAATAAATATGTAGGCTCCTGGAGCTTCTGTAAAGGGGAAGAACTTGCTGAAATGTCAAATGGGTGCATACTTTCAAATGAGCTGACAGTCTGTTTCACGAATTTAAGCACTCAGCAGTTTTAAACAGAGGCTTAAGCCCCCACACTAAAAGGGGTTTAGGAACAACAACAGAATATAGGAGAGAAGCATATATTGCTTCTCGGGTATATGTCGCTTCTTACCATGAAAAGAAATACAGTAAAATAAAATTTGGGTGGTTTTTCATTAAATTACAGGACTGGTCAGGCATAAGCGAGTGCTATGTACACACTGCATTACACCAAACAAAAATTCCCAGCACTGACAAAATAGCAATGACCTTGTCAATATTCCTGCTTTATTAAAATATTTATTACTATTTTATTAATTTAATATTTATTAAAAAATAACAAAACAACAGCACACAACACATCTTGAAGAAGATGCAAGAACATTTAATATTCTGTACTCTGCCGCATACCCCAGGATACCACCTGTTGCTTGGGACCACATTTTGCAGTCCCTCCTATGTGGATATGGATGCTGCAAGCGGCAAGGGGTCAACTTTCTCTAAACTTGCCTTTCAGTTTCACAAACACCAGTGCACAATTGAATGTGATGACTCTCCACGAACACCAGTACAGATTTTCTTCTCCTTCCTTCCTCTGCCTGGTCTGTCAAAACAGGTGGATTTTGTCCCTTTCTCACATGTCATTGCTCTGGACATGCTACAATTTTCCAAAGCTGCAATTATTCTTTATGACTTTTAAAAGGTCCTTAGTCATACTCTAGTTACCACGGCAGCTCTGTGTGCCACTTCTTTCTTAAAAGATGAATGCTGTTATCCTGGGGGGAAACCTGGAGAACCTTCCAGCCAGCAAAGCTGGATATGGACGCAATCGCACCAGCATTCCTACAGCAAACAGCAGGCACAGCCAATCTCAAAGCAGAATCACTGTGTAACACAGGGATGCTTATTAGTTCAGCTAATGGTAACAGTGAAAAAAATGCCCTTTTTGAATGAACACTGTGCTTTTGTATCTAACAGGGACAAGAAACCTACCAGTTGCCAAAGGGGGTGGAAGAGACGACAGAGACAGCCTAGCAGTATTTACACTGATGTGGTTACATAGCAATAAAAATCATAAATCCCATGGATTACACTATCATTGGATCATGTCCAGTAGGCCTCAGGCAGAAAACCAGTTGGCATAGCAGCTTAATAGTATCTAGTCTAGGTTTTTATCATTATTATTCTTAAACAGAGATATCTGATCTTAAAAATTTTAAAAAGCAGAACTTGGTGACTGGTGTGGGCTAGTACAGAGTATTTCACAGGCAGGCCACAGTGGTGTTTCCCATAAGAGAGGACTCAAAAAGCTAGGATGCTATGTCTATCTCATTATGACAGTGTACATGTGGGTGAAAGCAATCTCTAGATGGGTACCATCTCCCTCGATATATTGCTTTCTACATTTAAAATGGCAAAGCCGACATGCCAACAAATCAACACCTGGTTACCAATAAAGAGGGGAAAGTATCAAGAGAACTATCGGGAAAATGTCTGATTTCACCTATTTGAAGATTCCTCTATTATTTGGGTCATTCACAGAATCTCCAAATGTGCCTCACATTTCCCCTAGATCCAGTAGATGTGTGTAGATACCTTAAAAATAAATGAAGGACCACTAGCATTAGAATGAATCAGAAATATATAGGAAATTACTTGACACTGCCGACCACAGAAGCTCACCTAAAACACTGCAACATCACAGGGAAACCTTAGTGTTCTATTCAATCCACACATGGTAGCAAAGAGTAATAAGGACATATTTTACATATTTTTCCTCATTGGCTAAAGTATGATGATTAGAAAAAAAAATCCAGTACTGGACTATTTTTAATGACTGGCACTTAGTGAATGCTCACAGATAACTACTAATGACTTTTACCCTCTTGGCTGATTACCTAAACCATATTCTCAATGAGATGAAAATCACCCATCCTTGCAAGGTCACCAAATCTCAACAAAAGGAAAAACAAAAGAGGAAGAGAAACTTGGCTTCTCTGGGTCTAAGCTACAGAGTTGGGACCTCAGACTCGAGTATTTCCAAATTACTATTTTATTTCAAATATGGTCAACTGGACTGTAGGTAAGTTAGAGAAACACTAGCTGCAAGCTGAACTAGTATTGCTGCTTCACATTTGAAATGCAGTGTAAACTCATTAAAATTACTGACATGAGGTCACTTGTGTAGAGCTGAGACAGTTTAAGTCAAAACTCAAGTGATGACACTTTCCTTCAAGATCTTTCACTATTCTTTGAATATCTTGTCTAGGCATTACAAAATTATGAGGCTGAGATAATGCCCTTAACTTCAAATTGACAGTAATAGAATTGACAGAAATAAAAAAGGCGTTATGCCAGGAAAAAAAAAAAAAAAAAGATTAAAAAATGCTTTCATCACAAGATGTAGACAAGTATGACAGCAGCACAACATGGTACCAGGGTTATTATAGGAAGAAGAAAAAGAAAATAAATCCTTGGATACATTGGTTTACAAATGAGAGAGATACAGACAGACTTCATTCAAAAGGGAACTTTCAATAAAGCCACTGCAAAATTAAGACATACTTTAAGATCCTATGCCAAGACAACGCTGTGCAAATTTATGCAATTTATTCCAGGTAGAAACAGAAGAGGAAGATCTGGCTGAACAGACTCTTGTTTTACAGTCAAGATTCAGTCTAGTCACCGGAGAACAGAGAGTAAAAAAAACAGATCTTCTGATATATTTAAAGACACACTTCCTATGATAAACGTAGCTTTCTTTTGTGTGTATGTGTGTCTAGACTTTCCTGTGGGTCTTGTGAGAGCAAAAGACAAGACACTTGACATTCAAATTGTGTTAGATTGGAATAATGCCTGAAAATAGCAAGGGCCTGACTGATTGAACTAGAACTGGAAATTCTGCTTTTAGCAAAGCCTAAGGATGAGCAGGATATTACCTTTCTGAAACCCTTTGCTGGATTGAATAGTTACATGAGCTTTGAGACCAAAGATTATAGTTATAAATATCTCAATGAAAACCCCACATGTGATAATGGCTCCTAAAGGGAATCATGAGGATTCATTTCTGGATGTGACAATTAACCTATTACTGTCTGAGTCAAGACTATTTTGCTGAGAAGCAGTGAGCTATTGCACTCCATGCAGTCTTGACTTTTCAATTGTTAGTCACAACATTCTAAATTTCTTAGTAAAGATTATGCAGCAACACCCTCTAAATGCCCAGACCATAAAGTGCCTGGGGATTATTTTTACGGCAATCGGTATTATGGGACTGATCTTTGCTTAACAGTCGTAGTTACAAGATGAAAATAGAGATAACTTCTAACATTTAGATGAATCAAACACAATCCAAGCACCTGAATAATGGAAACATTCAGTAGTAACTTGGCAAATCAATGCATCACAAAAATGAAACTAAATTTTCCTTTAGAAACCCAAGTAGTGTCTTATTCCAAAAGGAAGGCACTCTTTGCTTTGCTTACTGGTATACTAATCATTTCCAAAAGGAATTTGAGTGGAAAAGCCCCACTGTAATAAACTTCTCAATATTTCAATGGCTATTTCAACTGCCATCTGTATTCCTCTCAATTTTCCTCAAATATCCGAATTCCCCAAAAAGACACCTGTGGCATTCACTCACAAGAATAAACATCTCTTTTCACTTCCTCTCCCCCAAAACAATGCCAGTTTACAAAGGGACTAAAGAAAGCCACTTTACACTTGCTATGTACTTCAGAAAATACTACCCAGTATACTGGGTACTATACTACTACAGTAATGACTGCTGATCCAGACGTACTTTCCCCTAGGTTAAGCATTATCATGAACATCTTTGCAAAGATCACTTAAATGCTCTATTTCGATAGCTAATATAAGTGGATTCATGATCTATCTAAATGATTGTGAAAGTTGCTTGTGACAAAATTCCTTCCTTTCTTGGTGCATGATGCACAGTTCCTCTCCAATACTATAACCCAGGCATGTCTTTGTATGCCTATGAAACAGCTGTCAGTCCATCAATGCAATAGCTTCACCTAAAGAGAGAAGACGAAGTCATTCAGTGAAACAGCATACTGAATTTCTGTTGAAACAAAACTGTAGAGCATGAAATAGCAACCTGTCATCCAATGCAGAGAGTCTGATATTCATCAGTAGCAGATAAAACCCGCTCTCTCTTCTCGCCTATGACTGAGAGAACTGACAGCCATCTGCATGAAGGTCTGGCCAGTCTACATCCTTCAGGCAAGGACCGGAGTGTGCAATAACATTTAGGATCTATTTCGCTAGGGTTTAGGGATGTGTTCTACGAAGTTTAAAAAACAAACAAACAAAACTACACCAAAAAAAAGCGCAAAAACTAACAAAATAAAAACCCAATCAAAAAAAAAAAACCAAAATAACCCAACACTAAAAAGCCACAAAACACTCCCTTCACATCTCACCCTAAAAATCAAACAAAAAAAAATCCAAAACCCAAGCCTAAATATCTTTTATTCATTTCAAGGAACTTCACTGCAGATGTTCTTCACTACTTTCTATTGAAAGGTGCACAGTGAAACTGGAAAATGTGTAAATATATCCATACTGACATTACCCTACCCCATTTTATAGCAAAGGTGAGGAATTCAGTTTCCCTCAGGAGGAGGCTCCCAAGCAATGCAGTCTGAGAGCCTATGAACACAGGCTTGGTGGTTGTCCAAAAGGCATTATCCAGAAAATGTGGCATGACATCTTCAGCTTTGTTTGGACAGGTTGCTCACAGTCCCTGTACTGCAGACCTTCCTTCCCAGTGGAGAGAGTCCACATGGCTGGCACATAACACTTTAATGAGGTCATCAGACAGGTTAGCAAGCAATATAATCAATTTGGTCAGCCATCTCAGCCAAGCACTCTGAGTCTGCACTAACTCTTATTAAGTTAGGCAATGTCTACAATAAATGAGTGATGTGTTATTTTGATTTGCCTCTTGGCCTAAGATCGTGGTATCTAAAGCTCACCTTCCCACGAGAAGGGGATTTCTGCAAACTAAAAGCAGCCTCTCTGGCAGCAGGACGAAACAGCAAGTGAAATGGAACAGATCTGACCTTACAATAAACATCTGAGCTACATTTTAAAATACTGGCACCAAGATGTTATTACTTTGCTTTGATATGCTGCCAAGGGAAAGCAAAAAGTCATTGAAAATTGAACTCCATTTTCAAGTCCTTTCCATTTTTCAATAATCCTTGTAATACTGTGTACATAACTTAAGGATGTTACAAATGACAACAAACTATGACGTTGTACAATATTCATGTGAAGGCCTTAACAGATGTTTTCTATGTTTAGTAATGTCATAAATCAGAAATATTACCAAAGAACATACATATGATGCCACAAATGAAATACATACAGTAATTTGGGTATGGGCAAAGGCATTTGAGTAAAATTAAAAAGACTGTTGGCATACAAGCACACAACACGGCTGCTGTTCCTTATTAGAAGTTAACAATTTGATAACGTTCACTACGGTATGGTTTGTTTTGTTTTGTTTTATGAGACGTCACTTTTTATGTGTATCTGTTGGCATTTGGCCCATTACAGACTTAACTTACAGATTTTCAAAAAAACTGGTATTATGAATCTACATGTTTTTTTCCTAACTCCTTTATTGCTGGATTGTCTCCAACACAACAATTCAACTTTTTCATTGAGGACCAAGGAAGCATAATAACTTGAGACATCTGCAGTTTTAGTCACAGAATTGTGATTTATCTGTGGTACTCTCAACAAGCCCCCAGGATAAAAATCAGTAACAATATTCAATCTATTTACAAGTCATGTTCCACTATCCTATGTACAGCTGCATACCTTTGTTTTTATGTTAGTTTACCTTCAGATCTGACAAATTTCTGCACTTTTGCCAAGTACTGCAATGTTAACTTGTTTCAGTATTAATTAATATCTTTAAAACACCTTGCCTAAACTCTTTTCTTAGCCTGCCTTCTAACACGTGACAGAACCCAATTTTCTGCCTTCACACTTTTCAACTAGATGTCTCCAAGAGGTGTCTGTCATAAAACGTGTCTGCGTTTTCCAGGGCAATTCAAAGGCCCTTTTCCTTAGGGTGCCAGTGAAATATTTTCTATCATTCTCTCCCAAGTGGGAAAGATGGGGAGAGAATAAAAATATCTCAGCCCTAAAGGTAGCAGACCCAATGGCCTTCCCAAAATCTTGATGCAAGGTGGTAGAGCCAGTACAAACAGTAAGGCCCTAAGCAAACAGACCGCCCTCACCTAAGAGAATTTACCTCGCAGTGTTTTAGGAAGTAACAACATTGGGCACATCACTTCTTTCCACTATTCTGTCAAATGCATTCTCTCCATTGCAACTTGAGATGCTGTTATCTAATAATGGCTGGGTAACAAACACAACTCATGTGTTTACAGAAAATTCAGAAACAACTCTTAAATTAATTTTAACAAACAGGCAAGACCTAAATTCAGAAGACTTCCACAAAGAAATCAGAAATCACCATAAAAGTATGTAAAACTCAGTATGAAGACATATTGAGTAATTAAAAAATGAATGAGTTTAAACACCACCACTCTTTAAAAATTGTCCAGAAAATCTGTCACCACTTACAGTATGCATAGAAATCTTTGTTTTATTTAGAAAAAATAAATTAATATGATTCATGTAAATATTTCCTCGCTTGTCAAAGAGAACCATTCTTTCTTTGTAGCTTAGGGGACCTTGTTGGTCTGAAGGAAAAACTAAGTGTATAAGATGAAACAAGCTATGTAATTCATCTAGATGAAAATGAAAAGGATCCATATTTTTTTTTAAATGTATTTGGTCAGGTAGCAGTTATTGTTTTTAAAATACTTGATACTTTTCTTCATTGTGATCATCAGCTGCAGAAGGTTGAGATTTGGGAGTTTTTTATTAATACAAGAAAAAAGGCTTTGTCCTTCACTTTTTTCAGCTGAGCCCAAAATAATCAGAACACCTAGTCAATACATGTATACAGCTTTGAATTAGAGAACTGGCTCATCAGAACTAAACATAGTTTTGATACTGTTATATGCTGTGCTGTAAATTATTCCTGTTACCCAAAATAAAATTTACCAAGTTTTTATATGGTGTGTTTAGGTTTCCTGACATAATACTTTGCTACATTTACTGGACCAATAGCTAAATCTGCATTTCTCATCTGCTCATAAACATCATAATCATACAGGAATGGTTTGACTATTTAGTTTTTTTACTATGGATAATAAATTCAAATAAAACAAACCCCAAACTTCTTATGGGCTTCAAATTCATCTGCTATAGAACAAGAGGAAAATAAAACTGTCCAGTAAAGGAGGAAGGGAATGAACAGGGAATATGCCTATCCCAGCCCCTATTACTGATACCTTACTGGGTGACCTCATGGAACATCCCTCCCCAGTCAAACAGGAGGAGTTCCCCTGCAGTAGCAAAATGGAGGTGTAGGGATGAGCAGTGAGGAGGATCCACTGATACTGCTGCCATGGCTGAGCTGGGCGGTTTCACATCACACCATCTGAGCCTAACCACAGCCAGTGCCTACTCCTCTCGTAACTGCTACAAACCTCTGTCTTTCCACACAAGAGAAGCCATCTCAGCCTCTTCTCAGATGAGGAATTTATGCCCTGACCCACAAACACACAGCTCGAAAATGCGACACCGCTGCAGGGACAGCTCTGCCACACAGGCGGGACAGGGGTCACGCAGGTCAGCAAAATATTAAGGGCAGCAAATTGTTTAGTGACTATTTTGTTTACTGTGCAAGTGGCTTTTGACTAGGAGGGGTGGTAATTCTTTCCAGCTTGCCCTGGGCAGTGAAAGCTATGAAAGTGTTGGTACTTGACTGGTGTCTAGGGAAATCTGGCCAAGTCCTAGGTCTGTTTCTCTACCAAGTTTGCCAAATGCTATGCTATGTGTAGCATATTTATTTTTCCTCTCTCTCCTGCCTACCGAATTATTCTACATAACATGTCCAGAAAGAGTATTAAGCATGCCAGTCCAAAAGCAAACAGAAAGCAGGCAAACAAATCCCTTCAAAACCCAGTATGTAGCAAGCTGTTTTTGCAAAGGTTTACAACTGGAGCAAGAACCTGCCCTCATCTTCACAGCAAAACACAATGAATGCCACGTAGACTTCCCATAAGAAGTGTCTCTCAGGCTAAAGATCTGCATGGCAAGCTGAAGGAAGCAATATATGGCTAAAAAATACTGTTATTTACAGCTTGGTAGAAGTTACATGACTGTAGCAGGCACTACCAATGATAAAAACAGAAGCATGGATTTTTACAGTTTATTTATGGACCATTGTGTATTTTATGTTACATCACTAGCACACGTTAAATAAAAAATTATAATACAGCTGGTGACAACGGGGACTTCCAGTAATAACATGACAAAATTTTATCTTCCTCCTCCAGCCCCCATCCAGGAAAAAGTGCAATTTTTATCAAAACTCTAAAACTGAAGTCAACTGTCAAATCTTACATTCTCAGACAAAGGTGACTTTGGCTAATACTGATCTATTTACAGAGAGGAACGATCCACCTTTCAAAATGAAAACCTTTATTTAACATGAAACACTGAAATGATTAAATATTTAACAGATTATAAATTGTGATTATTAAATGCAACTTAGAACAAATAACTCAGAGAAAAGTGCTTTGTCTTTTAGGTTATTTTGATAGCACAATAGATTAAAACTAATTATAGTTTCAAGGTCTTCATTATTACGTAACTCAATGCCCTCATCAGTCAATTTACTAAAAACATTACATACACATGAAACAAATTATTTATGGTGCAAGTGAACAACTAAAGGAGGGCAGCCACATTATTAATGAATGTGAATTTAGTGATTTTAAGCAAGACCTAAAAAGCCTGAACCAACCAGCCACAGCCTGTTAATACAGTGAGGCCAATCATATCAACCTTAAATTCTTATAAGTTTATATATAAATCTCCCAAAAAAATATAAATAAGTTGCATGTCCTTCTCCTTCCCCTGTCCAAGTTCAAGGTATTATTTACTCCACTGCCCTGTTAAAACTGTTGCCTGGTGCCTAAAAGAAATGTAATTTCATGTTGCTTTATAAAAACACCCCTAAAAACGCCCCACAAACCAGAAAGCAAAAAACAATACAAAAACTACACCACCTCACAGACTGAAAGAGTTAATCTATTATTTATACTTGCTTTAAATGAGACAAGAAAGGAAAAATTGAATGGACTGCTACAGAAGAATGCATGAGTTTTCACTTGTGATTTTATTTGAAAGTTAAACAAAAAACCTTCCTGAACATGCATCTCAAATTGATATTTAATATATAAATAAAATGCCAACAACCAAAGACCAGCTTTTCCAGAGTTAAAGTCACTGTGTTTGCAAAGAAAGTGCTAAAGGGAAACAAGTAGATACCAGGAAACTCTCTGTACTGCACACTCTTATTGATTTTGGGGGTTTAGTATGCACAAGAATTGCAAGAATGCATCCTAAGGAAATGAAAAGGAGATACAATACCATTTCTGATGTGTGGAATTTTACCACCAAATGGAGGATTTGCTCCTGTGGCTTTTCCCAAAATTTCTCATGGCTAATGGTAAAAGGGGAGGAAGGTGTATGGTGTGTTTGTGGAAATCAAGACTGCTAAAATATGAAGTGTCCCAGTCTCCCCCTCCTTTACAGTGTATCGCCCTGCCGCTCGATTACACTGCCATGTCAATACCCTGCTAAAAAAAAAAACAGATGAAATGTTTCTAAACACAGTGCAAAAGGAATACTTGACTGGTCTCAACAACAATACAGGCAAGGAGCAACTTCTGCCAAGTTTGTTATGACCCATGTCAAACACATCACAGGTTGCTCTCATTCACTCCACTGCAGACTAAACCTCCACTAATACTGCCTTATTACCACAGTCCTTTCTTACTGTCTGCAGGCAAGTCTTTGCTTATCCTTTTCAACTACACCAATACAGTGACTGCAGAAATTGCCACCACTGAGGCTGGAATTTGCTATGACAGAATTTTATTTTTTTCTTCTTTCAGCATGTGGGTCTCAGACATTTGGGAAAGTGATGGTAAGAAAAACAGTTGCTTTACTTCCACAGATACTCATGCTAACCCAAGGCCCATAGCAGGGATGGGGTGGTGTTCTAGACTGATGCAGCTGTAAACCATAAATAATTACATGATCTTTAACTACTCTTCACCTCAGCCCAAAGAGACTAACCTTGGTCAGCTTCACCTGGAAAACTGTAAGGAAACAGAACAATGGCAATTCCCACAGCCCCTGACCTCATGAAAGTGTGTTTCATTCACCAGTTTTCTGTAAGCAAGTAGCAGAGCAGTACATTACACAGAAGGGGACGTGGAGGCCACGGATCTGGGCAGATGAGCACTGGAAAAGGATTGTGCTGACGTTGCTCGGAGAGCACATACATGAATGATCACTCCCCTCCTCCCCCTGGTTGGGCAGATTTGCAAGTACACAAGCTGACAAGACAACTACACAGAAATCATAAAATTAAGTATTTTGACTCTCCAAACTTAAATTTGAAACCAGTAATCATTCAAGAAGGCGGCACACATGGGCAGCAAAGAGCCGGCAGAACACAAAATTCAGTACATCTCTCTCTCTATTCAGTGGCAGGAAGGCATCTATTATCAGATGCAGAAAGGGCCCAAAATGCAAAGAAAGCCAGCATTGTTGCAGGCTATTACTGAGAACATCCTAACTGCTTGTTACAACTAGTCAAAGAAAGATGAGCTGGGACATCCCCAAAACAGTATCTTTAAAACCAGTATCTTATAAACCAAAGCTTAATTCTTGCAATAAAGCTGAAACTAAAGGAAGCACATTAAGTACTTAGGTACTACTCAGAAAAAAACAAGGATTAAAAAAAGGGTAGAGGTTGGCCCTCACAGCCCATCTCGGCAAACTCGCTATAGAGCTGCAGTGAAAGATGCAGTCTTTTAGACATGGTTGTCTTGGAGACACCAGAACACACTGTATTGATGACAAAGGAAACAAAAAGCTGGATGCACTTTCTAAAGCTTTTAGTCTGCTCTCTTTCATGTGGAGTTTATGGAGGAGGGCCTCCCTGGGATGGGTATGTGAAGAATGCTGGCAGCAGGACCAGCTCATTGAGGTAGAAATCTGCACTTGCTTAGGAGTTTCATGCAGCCCCAGAACAGCCTTTATCCCTGGGAGCAGGAGCCTGCAACATGGCAACTTCAGCAAACGAGACTCACGTTTGCTCACTTTGAAGGTTTAGCCCTGAACAAGCATTAAACCCTTCCAGCTAAGAATGAGAAACAAAGCAAGAAGTGTCTCCTGGTTTGTGCAAGAGGTCTGGAGCTGCTGTAGGAGCTTTGTCCATTTATTTGAGTGATCTTCTGCTAGGCTCCTTCCAAACTTGAAATCCGGCAATGTACTTTGAGGCAACTAGCAGAGAAATGGCTAGAGACATTTAGACTGTAACTTTGAAAAGTACAAGTTCTATCTCAGTGCAACTGAGATAAGCATGGAAAAGATTTTTGATGGAAATTTATTCTAAAGAGGCCATGAATAGTGAATGCTTCCTATTCTAATTACCATGTAAGTCCTGTACCTCTGAAATGTGTAACTTCCCAACCAGATTCTGGTTTTGTGAGAATATAGGAGAAGTATGTAACTTTTGTCCCCTTTAACCTGCTTGAAGATGAAGGCTATTAACATGAAGCAGCACTTGGTTAGACCGGACCTCTTATATGTGCATATCATATACAAGGATTTTTTCAGTTTGCAGTACTTTTCATTAATAACATAATTCGTACCTGTATCAGAGGATGCCATGACAACAATACTAACTACTGGCTTTACATACACACTGTCACATCAGCTCCTGAACTAAGTGCTAACATTGAGGTCTAACATTGAGGTCTAACTGCATAGTGTGGCTGTCTAGCTTAAAGTACAACCTTTGCTGTCAGGGTTCTGCCTCTCTGTCTCTACATCTAAACAGCCTGCAGCAGGACAAGCATGATGCAAGTAAGAGTGCAGGGACTGTAAACATTTCTCACAAAAAGAGACGGAAGGTCTCACCATGCTGCAAGTTGCCTGCTTGCATGAAAGTGTATAAATTTTCTGATTTCACAGGCTGCTGACTTTTATTTGCCCACTTTCAAGTTCTATTAGTACACCAAAAATTGTGCATGATATATGAACACTTAGGTCTGACAGTAGGATGGGCACAGATGAGACAAACAGAAGAAAACTGATAATTTTTCACATCATTCCCTCCTCTTCTTTCATGTTGCTGCTCACTTTTGTCTGTACAGCGCATTGAAGAGGAAGGAAGCAAGGAGGCTACACAGACAGGAGTTAAGTCCTTGCTTTCCCAGTGTCTTCTGAAGGGTTATAAAACAGCCAGATAATAGGTACCTGACAATGGGATATTGAAATAATCAGCACCAACAGTGTCACAGAAGACTTGTCAATCTTTATGTAAAACTATGTATCTATAGTAGATGACTGCTACCCTCTCATAACTATGACTGACAATGGCAGAAAACTTGGATCAAATGAGGCAAAAGACACTAAACCTAATGGGATGAATTTCTATCAATATGTTTCCAAATTAGAGCTGCCTACATCATGAAGTAGTGTTAAAACAACCACTTCTGTTAATTCTGGCCCATTTGTCTTGCCACTAAATGCAAAACAGTATTAACTGGAGCTGTGATTTTTTGGGACTGTTAAAAAATATCAAACTATTTACAAATACTTACGGATTTTGGAATCTCATTCCAGGCATCACATAGCTTAGGTGCCAGGCGTATCTAGACCAAGTCAAACATCATCAAGACGGAATACATCTCAGTTGAAGTGCCTATGACTTCAGCAAGGTTAAAAAAAAAAAACAACGAACTCCAGAAATCCTCAGACACCACCTCAAATGCTGGCTAACTACACTCTTCCAGGGCTTTACTTGTGATGCTTGCTTTTCTGCTAAGACACCAATATCTTCTTGGAGAGGCATGCCATGAGTAGGACATGCTGCTGTCAATATTGGCTCATTACACTCACAGTATGAAGCTTGCCAGATCCCCTTCTTGTATGTCTATAATGTCATGGATCTGTACCTGCAGCAAAAAAGATCTACTCAGCATCCAAGTGTTTTCTTGAGTACAAGTCAAAGTTCCAATGAACTTGGATTGACCACTTATGGGTGCAGCATCCTAATGACCAGTGTTTGATCATTTTTTCTGAAGTGCAGTCTTTGACTCATCATCTGTATAATACAAATCTGTCACTGTTGCCTTAAAAAAAAAAAAAAATCAGCAATGCAACTACAAATCTGAAAACTGTTAGTTTTCCAGACTGGACCAATGTAGCAGAGAAGAAAAGTCTCTTTGATGCATCATTTATTGTTTCTTTGATAGTGAGTGAATCCATACATTCCATGTACAGATGACCTATTCCTTAGTATAGCTACTTCATCTACCTGAAGCATCTGGAGCAGTAAAATTTAGCATGATTTATGAGGGGAAAAAAAATTCTGTTCCTTGAGTTAGGTGCAAGTGCAAGATCCTGCCTCCCACAGAGAGGCCCTCCAATATGGATCCAGGTGAATTTTGCGCTCATGGCATCATGATTCCTGCTGTAAAGTTTATAGAAAGTAAATAGTCAAGCTGTTGTATCACCATTTCAAACATTGATCCCAGTGGTACAGACTAGGCTCAGAAGCACACAGATACATTTTCAGGATTATGAATGAGGCAGAGCACACTATACAACATACTTTCTCCACTGACTTCCATTTTTAAAATACATAAAATATCGCATGAGATTCATAAACAACAGCATCCATTTTGTGACATTACACTTGAGAGACATTCTAACATGCAGGCAGAGCAACCAGAGGATGAACAAAGTAGGCACCTGCATAGGCTTTTGCATCAAAATCACTTTTCAGGTTGGATGCCCACCTGCAGCCTACCTCATTCCATTTGAGAAGGCTCTCAAATGCTGCTCAGAAATGGGGTACAAGATGTTTTTTATACACTGAATCCATGGACATTTAGTAAAATAATTACACGATGACCATAATGTATGTCCATGGCAAGGAAAATTTTAGCTAGCCCTTTAATCTTTTCCTAGATCCAATTCAAAAACCTCAAAACCACACACAAAAGTCTCTTCTTGGCTCTCAGAAAGAAAGCAAACTAACAAAAAACAACCACTAAACCCCAAACAAAAACAAAGAAACAAAAAAAGGAAAAGTTCTAATCCTACTTTTCAGGCAAACTGTAAATCTTCTACCACATTTATTTTTAGACAGGTGCAGTTGAAAAGATAATATGCTTTTACTGACAGATGAATTGTACCATTGTGGCTATGGCACATCAGACATCTATTAAAATAATTTCACTATAACCAAGTTGGGAAATAGCAAATCAGAAGTTTGTTCCTTGGAGTGCATTCCACTCTGGCCCAGATCAAAATCACTGCAGCTCAGTTTACCAGAGCCTTTTTAAAGGTCTGTGCTTCCTGTAGCTTATGTACACAGACTGCCAAATTTCAAAGTTACCACTGACCCATCTACTATGTTCTGGTACAACAAAACCTAAACGCAACAAGAAGGGGCATAGATGTAAAAAACAGAACCTGGAATATTTTCTTTCTTCCTTTTGTCATAGAAGAAAACGAAACTCTGTGAACCTATCAATATTTAGCCAATAAACCTCTGCAAGTTTTCTGTATTTGCAATAATCTGAATAGACTAAGTTTTCACACAATCAATGCCCAATATAAATATCTGCAAACTAACATACTGAAACTTTTATTACTAAGTAGAACAGGTTTTCTCATTTTTTGCAGCAGAAGCTGCTTGCTTCCATTACTCTGTTTTATGGGAATTCTGTTCTTTATTTAGACTTGAGCATTAAAGACTGCATGGTTTATGGGTACAATTATAACCACAAGTCTATTTCCAGTTTTCCAAACAGAAACTGTCATTGGAACAGATAAAGTCAGAATTATAGGAACAAAGCATGATCATGGAAGAATGACATTTGTAAGGTAAACATACAAGATATTACACTACACAATCAAAAGGTGTATTTTGCAGTCTTAGCTAATACAAATCACCACAAGGTCATTTGTAGGATTTGCCTTATTGACTGGAAAACAAAGCCTGAACCACTAAAATAATTTTTGTACTAACACAGATACTCTTGGACTACTCATATGCTTCAAACTGGACATATGTATAAATCATTGTGGAGATGCAGTCCTGGACTATTAACACATCTCAATATTCATTCAGTAGCTGAAAAACTGGTGTTTTACACTCCTGCTGCTAACAGCACATTTATAGCTCTAGCTGGTATTTACATCCATGCTGTTCCTATGGTGAAAACTGGCAGGATAAAAAAACAAAAAAACAAAACCAAGAAAGAAAAAAAAAAAAAAAAAAAAAAAAAAAACCCCCAAAAAACAAAAAAAACCCCAAACCAAAAAAAAAACAAAAAAAACAAAAAACCCCACAAACAAACCAAAAAACCCTGGTAGGAGATTCTAGTAAGAAGGTACCTATGACTGATTGCTTTATTTAGTTATCTGCTTCCAAAATAGCAAAATCACTTCAAAGCCATCAGAGTAGCTATTAATACTATTCTTGAATATTACTTCCTCTAGCTCATTTCCCCCTAATATTTTAAAACCTGTGTATTATATCCCTTCCCCATTTTCTCCAGCTAAATCCCTCTTCATTGTGCAGATGCAAAAAGAAATGCAAAACAAGCCTGTATTCCTGCTGTGCCACCAAAGCAGAGAGAAGTTCACTAGGATTATATACTCAGCTCTGCTCTGCTCCCACTGACACTCATGAAGAGTCTTACTGTACAGGAGTGAACAGAAGTGCAAATCTCTAGCATACAGCACATATGTATGGGAGGGGAGGAAAACAAAATGGGAATTCCTGGCATATAATAAATATTACAGATGCTGTGTGCATAACAGCTTGCTAAGCAGAAGCAACAGGAACGCTAGTTCTATAGTCAACAGTCTTCCAATTTGCTTCCAAATTATAGGTGTGTGTAACTCATGGAGTTGGGGGTAAATCACTGCTTAAACTCAGTAATGTCAAGTAAACTATACATTAACAATTAATTTTTTTTTTCCCCCTTCTAATGCAATATTCATAACACTAAGTCTGACAAGTTCCTTTTCAGCTGCAATCACAACTAATACACTTCACAGAAGAGATCTGGTTGCCTGTGAAGTTGTTAAAAAGACTCAGAACCACTTCAGTTCTCACAGGAGTTTGTTATTCAAGTTTCTGATTGCCAAGAATCTTATTTCAAAATAATTTCAACATTTATGACTCCAAAATATATAGGTTATTGCTACACTTATTCCAAAGTGGACACATTCGTCCATTAGAAATTCTCTGGTAAGACATCAAACTTTCCTAATAGTAACACTGGTGAAAAACTTTCATTTTTTAAAGAGTATATCTGTGACTGATATTAAAAATTCGATTTCCATTTTGAGAACAGAAGAATAAAACACAGTGAATTGAAACTTTTTGTATTATTTCCATTAAAAAAATGTTTTCTTTGGCCTTTATCCAAATACAAGTACTAGATACATAAAAGAACTTCACATATATTCAAAAGGACTATCAGCTGGCATATTTTCAGAATTTCACCTTACGGTTAACATTGTTGATATTGTTCGGGGATATAGAAAAATGCAGAATGTACTCAGAATATAAAACTAAAGGTTTTCCTGCATCTTAGGACATTTGCACTGTTTATATATACATGGATGCCCTACACACACATACTAATAAATATATATGGATGCATATCAGTGTCTCAGGACACCGAGTGGTATTTATCTCTGCCCTAAGTGAACTGTGTATTTAAGCCCTTGATACAGGGATGCTTGTTGATGTAATATTCACATAATGGCTTGTGTCTTCAGGGGATCCTCCACAGAAATAGACTTCCAGAAATTATCTGGCATATCTATTACCCCATTTGCTACTCAATTTATCAAATAATACAAATATTTTAAAGACAGGAACAACTAGCTGAAAATGGTGGATTTCATTGCAACCAAGTTCAAGCATCTCATCATCTGGAAACTCTATGTACTCAACTGAAAGACAAATTGCTTTGATAAAGGGTTAAGACAGATTGGGGAACTTGCCATCTAAAAATAACTCCCCTTCCAATCGAGAGGCCAGAAGCCCAGACAACATACACTAGAGGCTTAACAATGAATGATAAGTTTCAGATGAAGAAGTATCTTTCATTAGACCAACTCAGAGTTTTCAAAAATGACACAGGATTTGGGGCACACAAAGCCTTTTCTGTACTCTGAAATATTTCCAGTGTTATTCTCAGCTGGGTAATTATTCTTATTTTGGAGTTAAAGAAAGGCTCACATACGAAGTCAAAAGATTTGCCCTGGGCTACCGTGCAAACCACCAGCAAACTAAGATCAAAGATCAAGTGGTTCTAGATCTAGACTGGGGGGCAAGGGGAAGTCCCCTTCCAGCTAACATCACTTCTCTGATACTTTTGGAGAGCTTGCACTGAACAAAGAGACTGCCTTAAGTGAGTTTTTGCAGGGCATATTCAAATGATGAAGGTACTTTGGTGTAATATACCCAGCAAATACATTTGCTGCTGATAATAAATGACGCCAGTTTTAGTCCTCAGAACCCCCAAGTTCCACCAATATTGATTATTTTTTTTAAATGTCTAACCCACCTACACAAGCACATCCACAAAATCAACACCTAAAAAGAGGAAGAAGACTTTTTTTTATTCCCCCCCCTCGCATTTGTGGTTGGTTGGTGTGTGGGTTTTTGAGGGGGGGGTTGGGTTGTTGTTTTCTTTGTTTGGTCTTTTTGTTTGTTTTGTTGTTGTTTGTTTGGTTTTGTTTGTATTGTTTTTTGAGGGGGTGGTTATATTACTAAAAAATTAAAACCTTACAGTGAAACAGACTAATTCTTAATAAGATTAACTGGACTGAAACAAGAGTCTGGTTTTAGGCAGTGTTTCTGAGTTTCTGAAAAGGAGGGAATGAGTCAGTACAGATCAGAAGTGGTTCATACATACAGATATCCAGAGGGAAAAATAACTGAAATATTTGTTTACAGTTCTGAAGTTGAGACTGCCTACAGGTAAATAGGGTGACAGGTCTGTCAAAAGTTTCTGATCTGATATAATCCTTCCACTGAGCTATAGCTATATATCTGTGTACTTGCCCCCTGGGGGCTTGTACATAAGACCTGACCTTGAATGGGTACCAGCTGGCCTAGCAAAGGCTCCTACCACTGGATCAAAAATAGCCTTGATGATACAGCCAGTGTGGGTTGCAATTAGCACTGCCACTTGACAAGGAGTAACATCTCTAGTCTGCGTTGCAGTTGATGGGCACAAACAAAAAGCTCTCCCTAAACTGGTGAGCAGTGCCCAACCAAGCAGGAAGAATCCAGAGGGAAGTTTTAATAGGCCATTGAAGAAAACTGTGATGAGCTAATTATGAAACAGCATAGAAATAATAGTGGCAGATTGCAAAATGAGGGCTCAAGGCCTAACATGAAAAGATGTACCAGCTCGAAGCAGAAAGGAGCTAACACTGGAAAGTAGATATTGCAATGCAGTTCTTAGAACAATGTATCAGATAAAAATACCTATTGTCTTTAACCTGTTATTCATTTAGTTTTGTTGCATACCTAGGGATGCTGCCTCCCCATTTTACTGTGCTGCCTGACTGGCTCTCAGCAGTTGGCAGCACGTTGTGCCACCAGCTCCTGCTTCCCTCCCAACAAAGAACCTCACAAAACCACACTCAAACTTGCAGATGCTCAAACAGAAACAGGCTGATGATCACTTTACCTTCCCCTCTGCTTTCCACAACCTGAAGGACGTACCTCTCAAATGTAAGTCTGAAGTTTAAGAACTGGACATTGTGCCGCTAGGCACTGCACACAAGCAACAACTCCTCAAAGAGCATTCAAAGGCCAGCGAACAAAGATCATTCAGAAGATGGTGTGAAATTTCCAATTCATGTACTGACCAAAAAAAAAAATAAAGGGACTTGCAATTACAAAGGGAAATCAAGTACAATGGAGAAAAGGTGACATAAGGGTTCCTCTAATTTTCTGAACCCTCCTATAGATTTCTTCCCTCTGTGTTTCTAAGATCTTACATGAACACTGAAGCTAATGAAAACACACCAGTTCTCTCAAAATGTCCAAGCAGCCAAGCAAAACATGAATTTAGTTAACTATAACAAGGCACTTAGCAATTGGGACCCATCCTGGTTTAAAATCATAGCACAGAGGTTAGAAAACACCTTTAAGATCATCGAGTCCAACCATTAATCCGACACTGCCAAGTCCAACACTAAATTATGTCCCTAAGTGCTACATCTACACGTCTTTTAAACATCTCCAGGGATGGTGACTCAACCACTGCCCTGGGCAGCCTGTTCCAATGCTTGTCAACACTTTAAATGAAGAATTTTTTCCTAATATCCAATCAGAACCTCCCCTGGCACAACTTGAGACCAAAAAGCACCAGCTGCTCAACAGTGGCTAACAAAGATAAACAGACTGGCACTCTTAGTCTTATAAAAGCCACTCTCAATGAAAGCCATTTCTTTCTTTAGACAAGAATGATTCTGTGATTTGAAGTAAGGTATGCACACAGGCATAAAGGAGCAAAATTAGCAGCTGGAAGCTGAACTCTTCAGACAAGCTGACAGAAGAGATCGCATACTCTCAAAGACTATCTAACTGCACAAGATCCACTGCTTGCAAGGAGGTCCATCCAAGTTATGTATGAGACAGGTGTCCCTGCTATTTGTGCTTTGAGACTAAGAAAGGACTCTTGTATATTTGAATACTTCCTCATTTATTCTATTCATACACTCTTAATTACTTTGATTCAACTTCTTCAAAAGTCATTCTTCCACTAACAGGAAGGAGAAAAACGTGCCAGGACAGAGTAAGTACCAGGCTGGCTCTTCCACAGACAGAAACCTGTTAACTACAGACTTAGCTAGGCTTATGTTCTATGTACTTCAGTGTATTAGATTAGAATCAGATGATGCAAAAGGTGAACATGAAGGACATAGGCTGTTTCAGCAAGACTCCAAGCTCTGGCTCCAGGATTTGACTCCCAAATTATTTATATAGTTCATGAGAATTTTTACTTAATAAGCATTTCGCTAAATGGTTTATGTGGTAAACTGATTGAGCAGAAAAAATGTTTAATTCTGTCCAGCATCAAACAAGAATCACATCAATAACCTCGATAAGGCTATCCTCATACAGCAGTATTCCAGTGAGTGAAGGAAAAAAAAAAAAAAAAAGCTTTCCATCTGCAGAAAGCATTCTTCCCACAATCTGAGTAATGAAACATTTAACATTGGTCATGCAAAAATTGTTATTAAAATAAATATCTCCTATTCCTTCTGCATTCAGAAATGACCTTTAGTGGTAACAGTTAGGCCCTTCCAGCTGCATGGGCAAACATGGTGTCTTCCATCCTGTCACTAACAGATTGTCACTCTGATGATGACTTACAGTAACCACACTTAATGAGTAAGATTGCATAGTGAAAAACACAATGTTTCCCTATCAACTTGTTGAAGCAACTGAAGAGGCTAAAATGAGATTTACAAGCCAAAGAGTTTTGAGATAAGAACAAAATAATTCACTATGGTCTAAGAAATCATTTTGCTTTTCTAGGACACCACAGAACAAGTTTAGGTTTTATAAATTTGTAACAGCGTAGCTGCAAGACAGCTGCTTTCAGGGTCACCATTAGCACTTACAGAGCAAATATGCCTGCAGATAAATATGGGCCTGAGGGTCTTACTTTCCTCTGGAGTATTACAGTTCGTGAAACTGTTTCTGTCCTTTTTTTAGGCTGTTACTTCAAAGGTAGTTCAAGTGTTGGAAAATTAGTATCAATTGAAAATAAACCTGGAAGGAATTACTGGGAGTGGAGAAGTTCATACTTTTGCTTTAACAGCCTTCACAGAAGTGGAATATTTGTGTTTTCTGCATTTCAAACTGTGACATTCCAACTGGTAAACCCTTTTCATGTGTTCTGTATTACATTTGGTATCAGTTGTCCAATTGACCATTTCATATATGTTTTCAAATCTATTCCATTTTCTTTACAAAAAAAGCTGGAAATTACATTCAATATTTACTCACAAGTCCATCTGTGTCCTTTCCTTTCCTTCCCTGCTCCTTGCTATGTTGACTTCTGAATGATGCTGAGCAACCTGCTGATTTGTGCCTTTATTAATACTTCAATAGCTTTTTTGCTGAACGCAGCGTCTAAACATCAGGAGGCAGGACCAAACATCCCAGTTTCACTACATACAACCATCCTAATTACTTACCAACATTATTATCAGAAAAACAGGAAAGTATTCTTAGAGAAACAGCACAGAAGTTACAGAAAGATTTACTGTTTGACTCTAAAAAATATTCACTGAACAGTTGGACAGATAACAATGCAGGACCATAAAAATTATTCACCATGTTATCTTCTAGCGATGAGTCTGCCCCATCATTAATTCCCTAAAACTAGCTCTTCCTCATTAGATATTAACATCCAAAAACAAATGAAATGCTTCTTTACTCCCATTTCTTTCAGTCTCTCAAAATTGACTTCTCCATTGTCTTGCCTCTGATCATCAGGAAGTTTTGCTAATGTGTTACTTCTGAATTCAGCTATAGAGAAGGGGACAAAACTAAAATGACTGTCAAGTCAGAGGCTTGTTTAATGCTACCACTGGACAAAATGCTAGTGAAGAGGAAAGACTAGGGCTATATTTACTATCAAGGTGGACAATAAACATTCCTATGTTTACACTGTGAAAAATAATCCTTTCAGCTCTGACTTTGAAGCAACCAACAAACAAAACTGCAAAATGCTTTTTAATTTTTAGTGGATTAAAGCATCTTTTAAGTCATATATTTTATATATGACTAATTTTGCAAGCAATGGAAAAAAACACCAGAATTTAATTTGAAGATTGTTAGTTTCAACTCAAATTCTTACTTCTTCTTGAATAGAGATACATGTAAATTAATTTCCTTAATGCTTTTAAAATTCTTCTTCTAAACCAGAATTTTTCAGGACCCTGAATGCTAGACAATATGTAATAGGCTCAGTATTTTCAGCCTGTACATGATAAAGAGATGATAAATACTATAAGAAGCCCAGGGCTACCCCAGGACCATTCAAAGTCAGGGACTACTTCAGATGTCCCTTTGAACTTTCAAGAATTAAAGGCTAATCGCCTTTTTAAAACGGAGATTGCTGTAAGCTTTCTGGAGTAGATAAAATCTTTACTAAATGAACTACATCTGTTCAACACATCACTTAGAGTCAGCCATATCGGTCATCTTGGAATGAAACACAACAAATCAGTGTGGAGGTTAAAAAGTGATTATTCTGACCTCAGTCCTTGCACACGCACAGTTCAGTGTGAGCCCCCAGAGCTCAGTGGGGGATTGTGCTCACCCACCCTTTCTCAGCCTGTGCCTTCACTCATCTCATTACAGTTTTTGTATCCTCTGGTCCTGCACAACTCCCCTTACCTTCCTTTGTGTTAAGGCACTAAAGAACAGTAATTTACGTCTAATTAACGGAACTGAGTCATAACGAGCTTTTCATTTACGAGATGTGAATGCTGAATGTCCAAAATAGCCAATGAAACTCGGCTTTTAGTCCTGCTCCATGTGCTAAGTTCCTGCAGCACAAAGCTGTTATTCAGGCCTTGCTTTGCATACAGTCGGAGGGTCGGGGTTATTCACATTGACCAATTCTTAGGGTGGCACACACAGAGCCACCAGCTTTAATATTTTAGCTATGCAGCCATGCTGAAACAGGCTCATCCTTAGGGACACATTCACTTTCTCCCCAAAGTATGGGAGGGCATCCTTTTATCCCTGGCTGAATTTGACAGTGCCCTTTAGGAGGAATCAATTTCCACACTAAGGAAACAAAAGGTGGGGTGAAAGCTGGAAGCCAGGAGCACAAAGGGCTGTGCATCTGTCCAAAACACAGCATGATAAAGCAGTTCTGCTGCTGATCCAAGATGAACACCAAGATGTCATGAGGTAAACCGAGGGTGTCAAAGAAACCAGCTAAAGAGGAAACAAAAGCATGCACAAAAACATAACAAGAAAAGAAACTGTGTTTCTCAATCCTGAAAGCAGCAATTGTAGCTGTATAAAGATACTGACCTATCATCCTAAAGGCAAGGCCACTTCTATCACATTTTCATCACTGTGCTTTTAAAGTTATATAGGCAATGGCGCACATATTATGTAATTACTACTATCCTACTATACGCAGGAAGACAAAAAAATAGCCTAAGTAGGATCAGGTAGATCACCAATCCATGGTCTTGGACAGCTTTGTTATTCCATGTCCACATAAGGTACCAGAACTTTGGAAGTGAGATCAAATAAGCCATTCCACCTGCACAGCACAGATGCCTCCACACATCCACTCAACTACAGATGGATACATGCAAGAAAAAGTTCCTATGGTACATCATGGTCTTGAACCTCCCTGCTTGATTTTACAGATGATTACAAATGCAGACTCTTTTGTAGGTTACTAAATGCCATAAAGACAGAGAATTATCTTTTTAACCACTCTGTATTAAAGTAATTCTATGTGCCTGTTGTAACATTAGATTTAAAAATTCTTGTTTCCTAACTAACTTTAGAAAGAGTATTTTCTTTAATGTTCAACTACTATGCCTGATGTCAAGTGACATATAAATAGTTATACATCTACCTATTCATTTTTAACTGTAGTTCACCTAAAGTGCATGTAGTGACAACAAAATAAAATCTCAGACTAAGTTACTAATATTGAAATCCAGTTCATAGGGAAATATTAGATTTTTGTGTCAGTATGGTCCCCTTACCAGAAGCAACCTGCATTTCCACACATACTGTTGCCTCTAACTTTGAACTCAGCCTCTCCAAAAATGTCATGAAGAACAGCTTAAACAGTCATGCCATTTAGTTTTCAGCTGTTCTGACTTACCTTCCCAGACTCTCTACATCATTCTTTTTATACAAACTTATGTTATTAAGACAAAGTCATAGTTTTCATACTACGGAATCAATCCAATATGATTTACTGCCTACATTTTTAGGTTTTTTTGGTTATAAGAGATTGAATATATTATGCAAAATGTACACATCTTTTCTTCCTCTTGTGTCAGCCAAAATGACTGATGAGCATTAGGCTAATAATCCAGTTGCTTGGTAAAAATATTTAATTTGCTTAGCAGAAAGAGAAAATTATTATTTTTCAATTGGTTAAAAGCACCATTTATTGAAACTGAATTACACTTAGAGCACTTTTAATTTTACAATCATATGAAAAGAAAAAACAATGTACATTTAAAGAATCGTGCTTGTCAAACATTCATTTTGTTAATGTACTATTCTAGTCTTCCATGTTAATGGCTTATTAAATGCACTTTTCAAAGACATGTACCATATAAAGAAAACAATTTAAGTATATCACAGTATATTAAACTAATTATCTTTTGAAAAAATATTGGTAATAAGTTAGTAAGTGGAATTCCTTTCAGAAGCAATAAAAGTTCTCCATCAATTAAAGAATTGATCAGTCAAACATGGATATCTTAGTAAAATTACTGGACTGCCTTTAAACCTAACCACAGAAAGATATGTTGTTTTCCATTTCCCCCTCATATATTATTTTTCTTTATATCTAAATATAGAAAAAAAAGACAACACATCAAGAACAACATATTGTGAGTTTGTCAAAAATTCCATTTCTCTTTCCTCAGTCCTTCCAGTTCTGCTCCTTTCAAACTGAGTCAAACTGATTTGCAAAGGTTGATTATCATCATTTGCATGTAAAATGCAATTTTACTGGAGAAGTACAGAGGGCAGATAAAAAGACAAGGGGGAGGGAAAACTGCTAATAAAAACACACAGCAAACATGAAAAACTACCTCCAGAATTGTGCTTCCCCAACAGGAGCACACAACTACAGCATAGAAATGGCAATTTGCTAATGAGACCACTCTGCCTTCTAAGAGCGTAAGGTTCGACCTAAAGTGTACCATGTTTTCTCAGAAATTTCCAGTGCACACTTGCCTGGAAGAGACATTACTGAAATAGTATACATAGTATTTCTACCCACAAGTATGTAAGATGCACCATAGACTACATGACTCTATCCCTGAAAGAACAAACAAAAGCCTCGACCAATAAAGCTTCACAGAATTTTCTATTTCAATATTTGCAAAGGACTTCAATAATACCACATTTGGTTTCTTTAACATTCATTTTATCCATATTACTTTCTACTCTATCATTTTAACATTTTTAAACATTATTTATGCAAGTAAACAGAATTATGAAGAAAACCCTGGATTAATGACAGTTTATCAATGGACGACATTGTTGTGCTAAACTCAAATTGCTTCAACACATGCTGCACTAAACCTGGGAGCATTTTACCTTCTCCACTATGAAAACTAAATATGAAAGCCTGCTTCCTCATGTTGCTAAAAGTTTATGCATAATAAGAATCTACTCCTAAAATTTAGCAGTGGTGGTCAATGAAATTTTAATGCTAGACAAAGATGCTAGATAGGATTCATATTTGCAATTAAAGTGTCAAATCTCTTTAATTTATGTAGCAACACAGTCATCTATTTACCAGTCTACCAAAGGCAAACGTGAAAATGTGTGTGAAATTTGATTTTGAAACAGGGATAAAGACGGATGGAACGCTACTACTAAACTTGTGTTTTGTTTTGTTAATAGCCGTTTGCAAATGGGAAACCCGCTCTTCTCCTGGCTCTTCCAAAAATCAAGTTCTTATTTCTCAGCCACTGGTTCCACCTTGTTAGAAACTCTATTCTTAACTTGGATATAAAAGCCCTTTTGTTCCTACACTTAGCAAAGGACCAACAGCAACAATAACAAAGACAAAAAACTCACACTGGAGAGAACTAGTTTTAGGCTTCATCTCTACAAAAGGTCTTTTTAATTGCTCAGTCAAATTCCTTTCTTTTGCATTTGTACCGGAATGCAGCTGCACCAATGCCGAAGAGACACAACATAAGGGATGCAACATTTTACAGCAGTGCAAAACGTGTGCATCACTGCTACAGAAGGTTTTTCCATGAAACACCAGTGTTGTTTTCCACCCCCTTAAGTCTTTGTTTTATAAGACTTCTCTCTAGGAAACACAATTAATTTCAAGTAGATTAGATTAAGTGTTTGACAAAAGTTACTAGTGCAGGTGTTTTGTTGGTTTGGGGTTTTTCTTTTGGTTTGGGTTTTTTTGTTTCGTTTTTTTGTTTGGAATTTTTTTGGTAGTATGAATTTATCTTTGCATATTATGGTTTCAGCAGAAAATTTGCAAATGTTCTGAAGAGCAAAATTGTGGTAGATGCATTTTTCCATTTCTGGGAACTAGGAAATATGCACTCTTGATATACACAGCAAGAGATCTTGCAGGTGTTTATGTAGTCATAGAGCCAAGATCCAAGAGCTGGATACCAGATCCACTTTCAAAACATTATCTATCATGTCAATGATAGTTAAATAGTAAAGAATACTGTGCAAAGAAGTTTACCACCACAGGTACATTAAAAGCAAAATTAAATAAACAAGGACTTTTTTGCCAATATTAACCTCAAACATTACTTTAAAGGTGTTCATCTCAGGCTTTTGTTAAGGACATAATGATGACCCACTGAACCATACAAACTCGTCTGCTTTAGAAGTGACTCCAACTTAAAACCGGGAAAAGTCTGAAATGTAACACTTAAAGGTATTTAATAATACGTTATTACAACACCTTGGGACATGGTGAATCGAAGGGCTGCCGCTTTGTTCCTTTTTTAAATTTCGGAATAATTATCTAACAGAGACATGCAAAACCTCTTTTTGTAAAGGCACTGTGTTGTTGCCTTCAGAGTAGAATTCACATCGCAGTACACATTCCTTGATGAGTACAGCACTCCACTGAACAATGTTTTCACAGTACTGCAGAGCGCAGTATAAATCCTGGGTCAAAATTAAAGTGTCCCACAGCTCTATCAGCTAAGTAAACAGCTAAAATTCCTCATGTGACCAAGTGCAGCACAGGTAGGTGTTGATGGGACAGCGAGGGCAGGAACACTGTGTTTTGACTGAGGCAGAGAAATTTACTGCATAATGCATGGTTCTCTCTGGTGCTCATTTCAAAAGCAAAAGTATGCAGACAGAAAAAAAGGAAGTATTTCATTTTGGCCAAAATTAATCATGACTCCCACCAGCATGAGACCAAGAACAGAACACAATAAACTACTTCTAAAATTGCACTGCTACTTTACAGAAAAAGAATTAGGATTCCAGGAGAGTCCTTCCCTACCTTAAGGTATTCTTTCCTTGGAGTTTCTTAAAATATATGAGTATTTATTTCACTAGATAAGCAATTGACAGGATGTTAAGTAGACCGGTGACGTAGACTAGAATTTAGTCTTTGTAACACAGAGACTAGTCAAAATTCTGCTGAAGGATTTTATCTTTGTGGCTCTTCAGTTCCCTGTGTATGGCACCACCTCTGTACTATTACTGTAGAGCTGATGTGCCATGATTCTTATAAAAAGAGTAAAGAAAAACTCTTGTCTTGAAAATACTGAACTTAAACAACAAACCTTCAGAGAAACTATACTGATCCATGTGGTCCACGCTTACCAGGTTTGTTTGGTATTTTTTTACCTCCTAGAATATAAATTATTTCCCTAAGTATTATTTCATGCATGAACATATACAATTATACAGAAGCCAATATTAACAGATAAAATAAATTTAAATCTAACCACTCATCTTCTTAGTATAAGGGGTTTTGCTACTCTGCATGTGGTAGCAGATACAATACAATGTTAATGACTTACAAAAGGAAATAATCATGCTGGAAAAAGCCAACACATGGTAAATGAACTGTATATAAAAATATTTTCCATGTAAAGAAAATGTGTGTGCTTGCAAATAAATCTTTCTTATCCTGAATATTATTTGTTAAATGGTATTACTTAATTTTTGAATAAATATCCAGCATCTAACATTCAAGCAAATTTGTGGAAAAATACTTTTAATGAACTGTGGCATCCAGTGATTTACATTTAAAAAAAATCCAAAACAATGCCAGAGATTATACATTGCCAAATACCAACTGCAAGTCACAAGAAAGGAAACAGAGGATTTGGAAAGGAGTACTAATTTCAGGACATAAGTTAAAAATTCATAAAGGACAGAGAGAATGATAACTTTTTTTCCCCTTCTTCCCCCCCACCCCCCTTCCCAATCCAAAAGCTGGTTTCCAAAGGGGGAAAAAGATGGGCAGGACAGCCAAAAAGAGGCAGGAATACATGAAAGCAAGCAGCTGTCAGATGACTTTTTTCCCTTTTTGTGGAGGCCTAAAACATTTTCCACTGGACATGTACCTGTCAATCTAACAAACTCAAGTTTCCTGATAACATAACTTCCTAATACATCTCCAGCAGACCTTCCAAAATACACAAACAGAAAACATAGTAATTAAATAGCTATCTTAATTACAAGTGAGATATAGAACGGATACGAGGCAGTTGGCTGTAGAGACAAGTCATGGTTACTAAATGTATTTCAAATTCTGTTATATTTGTTGGTTTAGTCTGCCTTAATTTATTTTTTTTTTTAAATCCATTATACCAGAAAAAATCCAAGACGGAGATTTTACCTATCAGATAACAATTCTGGAGGGCAATAATCCTTTTATTTGCTTCAGTCTCGAGATCTGTCTTTCCTCAGTGGTGCTTACGTGCACCCAGTGGGGGCAATGAAACTCAAACCACATATTTCTTAAAGGGCTGCTGTTAAATTTGGGAAAGCATGTATTATTTGGGGGAAAGAAAAAAAACCCACAACATTCTTGCTTGCAATAATTTCTTGCAGACAGCTGCCAGATGGGACAATTCCCCAGACCGATCTGCTTTCCGATTCTGTTTCAGATACCCAGCTTTGCTAAATAATTTTAATTGTCTGACATAAAATGTCTGGCAGTAAGTCATACATATTTCTTCTGTAACTTGCTGTAAAAATAATCTATCAGTTCTCACTAGAATTAGAGTTGTCATAATTTGCATATTTGTAACAACTCCCTTCTTTCTTTATTTCTGTCAACTGCTCCTCGATCTTTGTTTTAAAAACACATTTGAACACCCAAAGTGACTAAGGGTTACCAGGTCAAGAAAATACAGCTACAAAGGGACTACAAACCTGTGACATCTTTGATAACTAGAGTATGGCTAAGCTGCTATGCTTTTTTAAATCAATGTCACCACCACTACCAAAAACCACCCTATATTCACTGCATCTACAGTATGCTGATACTCCCTTTTAAGTCAATCCAGTAATACTAGAGAGAACTTTGCTGTTCTAATGACTTAAAATACAAAAAAAAGAGCACACAGCCACATCATTCAGAAAGACTGGAGGTAGGATAATTAGTGATAAAGGCTCAATATTATTTTCTATATTTCTATTACTTTCCCTAACTAGAAATCCAAACCCTTTGTTTGTCCAAGTCTAAGAAAGAGAAAAATAAAGAACAAAAGAAGTTAAGCAATAAACCTAAGAAGTAGCCTGGCAAAAGCAATTAATATTGGGTGATTAAAGAGCTGAATATAGTATGTATCTTGGCTAGCAACAACTGAGGGAGGCATGATATTATCTGCAAAGTATTTGAAGGACACAGATTAGGGAGAAGGAGGAATTCTGTAAGGCCGCATGACCCATGAGGGTACCATGAGTGCACCAGCCTGTTTAGATAAGAACAACTGAAGCAGAAGATCAGCAAGGGTTTAATAAGAATCACTTACCAAGTAGTTATGTTTAAAGAAGTAACACTTCCCCTGACTCTCTTAATTTCCAAAACCTTGCACCACCTCTGGAGAAAAACAGTCTTTAAAGTGGGAATAGCTCTTTGCAACCTATGCGACAGCAGCCAGTCTAAACTGTTCACCTGCAGATTTGTTTTCTTCTCTGCAATTTTGGTGCTTTTCCACATGGGCTTTGCTGATATGGCAGGAATTATAAAACACAGATTTAGAAAGCACTAGCACTGGCCAGACAAACAAGAGATGATTTATTTTTTTTAATAATAACCACAAACAGGAATAACAAAGTAAGAAAGCCTTTGGAGAATCCTTCTCACACATGAAAAAAAAAATACTCTGAATAAAAAATCCACACCAAACCCAAAAAACAACAACAAAAACCCTACCTACTTCCCCAAAGGTATCTGGAGGGAACACAAGCTCCAGGGATGAACAACTTACCACAAAGAGAGGAGAGAAACAAACATCATCCTTTTTTACTTTTTCTAGGTATTGAGTTAACAGTTACATTAACATCTGAGAACTATCCATAAAACTGTTTTATGAACCACTTTCCAGTGACAGCACTGAAGAGGACAGAGGCAACACAGTCCGGCTGGCACTTGCATATTCATGCATGTGCCAAACAAGTGTAAGATAGGGAATATGACAGAAAGGCTTAAATCCCAGCAGTTTGTGTACTTCTACGTAGGAATTTCCTCATACTGGCTTTCTAACTAGCATCGGCTCCAAAAAACTGTCACAGGAAAAGAAAAGGATCAGGTTTTTTGCTACATTTCGCTCACTGAAGCCTGTATATGACTCTGAAAGATCAAGGATGAGGTATCTGCAAAGGTTCAAAGTTAGCAACGTTGATGCTCCAGGTGAACAAATTTACATCTAGTCTTTGAAAGGGTCTGTGGCTCTCAGATTTACTAAACTAGAGAGGGAGATGCAAAAGTAAATCTACCAAAAATAACTGGCAATAAGAAAAAATACCCAATTGTCCAGGAAAAAAGGACACCAACAAAACAACTAACAACTAACCAAACAAATGCCTCACGAGACGCACACTTCCTAAGGATGAAGGAGACACATGTACACAAAAGGAAAGACAAAGAACAGCATTACAGCATCCCATCTACAAAGATGCTTTCCTGAACAAATTATGCATTGATTAAAAATGGTGAGCCAAATGCAAAAATCTGATACTCCTATGGTAGCATTAAGAAAAATTATTTTTGGACATTGAGGGAATGGTTTGCATAAGTACCAGGAGAAAAGAGTTACTTTTGTTTTCTAAGTATACAGCGTATCTCTTACAATATAGCTGCACCAGCACCACTGGGCAAACTGCAAAAATAAAAGCTTAGCTGAATCCACACAAGTTTCAATATTGAAAACGGTACAGGAAAAGGCACTTTAAACTTAGATTCTAGACTGAAAATGCAAGACTAGCAATTAGACAGAACATAATTAAACTTGTACAGTAAGCATATTTGATATAGAGCTCACTGCTGAACAACACTGAGAAGTACAAAGCCATTTTACACTTTCCAGAATACACACACACAGACACTGACTTTAGGGTGAGATCAGAATACAACATCCTCTGCTGACATTTTGTTAGTTCTCTGTCTCAATCCTGCACATAGCACAGCTTTCAATTCAAACTCTAGAATGAGGCCCAATCTGAGATACTTGAGAAAGTCTCTAAAGGCCATTACAATACCTTTTGTAAGCTTTCCCTCCACTCTAAGTAGTTGTATTTAAAAGTCACTCCTTAGGTATGGTATATAGCCTCCTAACTGGTAATAGCTTGTTTAAATATCCTAAAGAGTGCTCTGGTAACAGTGACCTTTGATGTTTGTTGATTACAGTAATTATGTTTAGAAGGAGAAAAGCATCATTACTTTCCTCTAAATGTGATAGTTCTCTCTTAATAGCTGGAAATATAAATAAGGGTGCCAAATAATGTCAGATTTACATGATGCTTCTTTCCTAAAGGAAAAAAAAAAATCTCTAAGGTCAATTTTATTTAAACAAGGTAACATAATCATTTTGGTCTGTCACATTTATGATAGGGTGTTGCCCCAAAGGGCTCCCCAACAGCCCTGCCATCAGCCTGCCCAGATTGTTCCCTCTGATTTTTCCCTCTAATTTAGGCACAGTTCACAAAATTTACATTTCCTTTCTTGGAGTCTAATTTTAAGTCTTTATTCAACTGGCTCCACACAACAGATAACAATTAGATTTCACCCTGTTTGAGGGATGCCACTCAGGCTACCACGTGATCACTCCTTAACTTGACTGCTGCCCCTTTAACAACCGAATTCTTCAGAAAAACTCACATTATTTTACTTTTCTTTCTATCAAGTAATGTTTACTTGCAGCCTCCAAAACAAATGTAAAACTAAGAGAAAGATATGCACCCAAGTTAGCTGATGGACAAATCTTGGACAGGCTGTCAAGTAAGATGCTTACTTACAGCCTGTCCTTTTAGACAGTGCCAGGATTACATTTCATCCTTTTACTACCCTCCCTCCTCCCATAAATGTACCTCTGGCAGAGGTTGTCAAGTAGAAACATCTTAAATGGGCCATCTGCATGGAGTGAATTCCATCCGCAAAGCCCATTTACTGCTACTCCGTATTTGTATATTTTGTGCATGAATCTTCTACTATATAATTTATGCAGTCAGTTCAAAAGTACACAGAAGTCATTAGATGCAGCTGAACATTTAGTCTACTCAGATTTATGTTATGGAAGTCTGAGCAGCATCAGAAATGAGATTATCTGATTCACAACGGAAAAGAAAAGCTTGGAGTGGGGGGTCTGGTCTTCAGTCAAACAGATCCTTGTTTTCCTGAGCTAACATTATGTATTTCAAGCTTGCTCTCTGAAAAAGAAATTTTAAAAAATGTAGTTATTGCAATACAATATAATATAACATTTTAGCCACTTTTTTGTAGACTAAGCCTTAATCAACAAATCAAAACTTCATGGAAAGCAAGATGTTTTTTTAATCCTAGGTCCAAAGAGCTGCCATAAATGTGGAAAGCATAGTCTGGTGTCAGAATGACCCTCACAGAACCCAAAGAAGCTTCAATTAGAGAAAACAAACCTAAACACCGAAAGAACTCTTGAACAGTTTTGTACATACAAGCCATTAAAGAAATTACACCTTCTATCATTTCTCAAGTTAATATAGCTGTGAAAAATAATAAAAGAAACTCATCAAGAATCCTCATTTCATTAATTAGAAATTAGGTTTATGAAAATGATTGTAAAGGAAATCATGTTTCTCTGCAAATTTCTAGTTCTTTTGCAATAAAAACATGCCACAGACACTTGTGTATGTACATTGATTAACAGATGTTCCTAAAACTGCATATAACCTAATACAACTTCCTTCTCTAGACCCCTTGCACAAAGCAAAAAATTAGCATTTGCAGAGGCCTCATTCTGAGGTAATACTGTGTTGAAAGGGTTAAGCAAAAACTTTCTTTTTACATTTTGGTTAGTTAGCTTGCATACCAGAAAGGACATGAGGACAAACTGTTAACATACTCTGTAACTCACCTTCTACCAAAAGATAACCCACCCATGCCAGGCCTTAAAAGAGTGGTTTTCCTTCAGTGTCATTTCTGTAGCTACTGACAAGATTTATCTTGAAAGAACTCCTTGTTTACAGTACAGATACTTTTTTTCATTAATTAAATGTAACTATCCAGTCTTTTCTTGGTTTTTTATTGAAGCTATTTAGAAGCTGTCTAGCACCATTTTGGTCCACAAATAAAACAATAACCCACAACTGTGGGAAAGGACCAGAGGGACTGGGAATGGAAAAACACAGAAGGAGAGGGGTCTTGCAAGGCAATTAATAATAATAATGATAATAATTTTAAAAAAAAAGAAAAAAAAAAAAAGAAAAAAAAAGGCAAAACCCAAACCCTACATGTTCAGTGAGCATGACAAATGGTAAAGAGACAAACCGACTCATTTTCTAACACTTTAGTCTTGGCATTTGACCAAGAGGTCCCTTCCTGGCAAGTAGCCCTGCCAGCTACTAACGCTGAAGACATCTGTAAGTATAAACTTCTTCTGGACATTTATTCATTCCTAACATATGAGCTCATTAACTTTTTTCCTAGTTGCAATCTGAGTACTTTGTGTTGTTTGTTTTTTTTCTTTTTTTTTTAAAGAAGCACAGAAGGAGACTACCAAGCTAAATGGGTCCAGTTGATGTGACAGCAAGCGGCTGAAATGGAGCTGAAACACAACCGCCCATGCTGGGGGTTCTGCCAGTGCACTCCAATGGGCTGGTGCTTGGGCTGTCACCACACAGTTGCTGCCCAACTTTTTCTAGCCCATTAGAAGATACTTCAACAGCAAAGTCAAACCTAGATTTACTAAAACATCAGGTTTTCACTGAGCAGGAAAGTGGCTGGGCTTCTGCGCTTCATTTGTGCTGTAAAAAGGTACAATATTTACCTAAAAACTATTCAAAACTTGTACTATCTTGGTTATGTCGAATATCTTTGTAGTACAGTCAACCAGTCACACTTACCTCCCTTAGCAAAATCACCAACCTACAATGCAGGCTGACTTCAAAGTCTAGTTAGCCTTTTCATTGCCACAAAATTAAAAGTGGGGACTGAATTTCCTTATCTGTTTTTAAACTAACATCACTTCTCCCCACCCTGTAATCGCATTTTAAGAATGAGCACAGCCCTTTCAATACTGCCATCCTATGAAGCAAAACCACAAACATTTAAGTAACTTGCTAGATTATAGAGTTTATGAGAAGTCAACTTCGGTCTTGCACCACATCCCAAGAGATCAGGAGAAAACTGCAGCATAACTTCTCATTATTCCTGCAGAACCATTTCTGCGCTTTGCTGTGTGATCCCTGCACTTCTGGTCTTTCATTATGCACTCAAGAATGCACACCATGTCATGCTAAGTATAATTCCACTATTCAGCATATAATTTAAATATAATTCTTGAGAAAGAACTAAAACCATTCTCTGCTTCACCGTGAGTCTTATGAGATGATCAGTTCTTAGCACACAGACCTCACATGGGCCTGATGCCCCCATACTCAACATTACACACATCACAGGGCTGCCTACAAGAGACAGGAAGACTGTATAAGAAGAGAAAGGTAGATCTGATGTGTGATGCAATTCAAACCAAGAGCACTAGAAATACATACCTTACACCTACAAATGTTTTTGGCATACACTAGCAATGGACAGTAGTGTTCTATTTGCCACCTTCTGGATGTGCCACCACTTAAGCACATGAACAAGGAGGTTGTCAGCTGCTAAGTGACAACAGTAATCTCTTCACATAGGAGTGAACTGTTCTGACAGTGCTGAAGCAAAGGTGCATTTGAGTAGTGAGGTGTGCACTGTAAAGATGAGGCCGTTCTGGTTTGGCAGGTTGAGGATACAGAAGAGGAGAACAGAAGCCAGAATTGTGGCAAAAGTGATGCCGGGGACTGCATTTAGGAAAGCAGCATGAAAACTTGCTCTGGGGCAGGGCTGAGCCCTGCTTTCAGCAAGGGAGGAATACAGTGGGAGCATAGGGAATACAGATTTGAGAGCCCTTCAAGTAACTCCAGAGCCTCTTGTTGCATGGCGCAAACTTAAATCAGAAAGGTCAATTCAGCCTACATGCAACTACTCTGAAAACAAATGAGGAGTGGAGCAAGATGACTCAAAAGAAGTTCAGGGCTATTTTTGTAACACTGTCATTAGTTCTTACATACAGAAGACCCTAGAGAATGTCTTCCAAGGTTTGCCACGAAGCAAAACTGGCTTTTTGAAGAAAATTCAGCTAACTAGTAAAAAGCATGCAATGAACTTTACATGGCATTTCAACAGCCCTGTCCTGTCAGAAGATTATAGACATCACAAAATATGCATACTGTGCAGTGGTTAGACCACAGATGGTGATAATGATAGCCTGCGAGTACCCAAGGCTTGTCATTGTCTGTGAGCTTTGCAAACCAAAAAAGCATCACCACAAAGATCCTTCCTAACAAAATTTTGCCTGGAAAAATAAGAAAAAGCTTTAAACCCCTGACATCCTCCTCTCTCAACTTTCCTTCTTGACCACATCCCCCTTTAGACTTCAGCTGGCAGTAAGTGTGCCGACTTGAGTCTCTTCTCTCAGGGAGTGCAGAAGATGAAACAAGTCCAACTTTGAATACAATGGCACATTAATTGTTTCATGTATTAATTCTGTATCAAATCTCTGAATCATACTAGCCAGTGGTTCACAGGTCTAGCAGTGAGAAGTGGAGAGTGGAGCCTTCTTTTAAGGCATGGAACATCAAGACAGGCTCTACAGAACCAGCAGTGTTCATCTGGTATAAGAAGGAACATGATAAGAGCCACCCAACTTCCCTCCCCCCATTAATGTATTTCAACAGTAACCTGGATCTGTAAAAGCAAAAAACCTGCAAAAACGTCAGGTGTCACCAGTTGCTAAAAAGTTCAGTCCTGCAGCCAGAACTGTCACAATTCTGGTTTAAGTACGTAAAAAGTATGAACTTCCAGAGCGATGTGCCCTCAGCGTGGTACTCTCCTCTCCTTAATATTTTCTTAGACATTTTAAAATCTGGGTTAATTTAGTAGTCTAAGGTTATAGATGGCTGGGTTGCATGTCAGGTCTAACCACCTCAGGACCAAAGATTCTTAGTATTACTGTCTGGAAACTTTCAATTACTGGATGTACATTATTTTACACAGATGGACAGAAAAACAAATGGTAAGTATGAGACTTCTGTTCACATTTTTATGATTTCTTTTTTCCACCTTAAGGTTATGTTATTTAACAGTATTTTTGTGTCACCTTCATATGTTTAATTGTCATATCTTATAGACCGTACCAGTGAAGAAACAAATGAGAACTTCGTCCAGCATCGCAGGATTTGGCCCCAATTCTTCCTCTTTTAGCTCTAAAGGATGCCTGCAGAAACATGCCTAGCTACTCACAGCTATTAAAAGTATTCAGCATTTAAATCTGCACTGCTTGTTTCCCGTGATGTCATAATTTTTGCTTCACTTTTGACTGAAAATTTTAGTTCTACATTTTAACTTTACTTAAACACGAAACAGTAATGACTACCAATAAATAATAGACCTAGCAGAAAGTATAGCCAAAATCCAGTGTAGCTGCAGTTTATGGAAAACCTTGTCACCTGCAGATAACTTCTTAAATCACACCCACCACAGGATCCTGGAGGCATGTAGTCCTTTTAATTTCCTATCTCTGCTCTGCCCCCAAAGACAAAGTCACCGGACCAAAATAAACCACAGACGCTTTCTGCTGTTACCATCCTGGGAGCTGCCAGGAGATGACCAGAGGTGCCTTCAGCATCTGACCTCAGCACAGCTGCAGCAGGATAGTGGTTGGGCATATGGAACATGTTCTTCACGCCCAAGTCCCATTGATCTGACACTGAGGCAAGGGCTAGAGATAAGGGCCATCAACTCACTGCCACACCTCTTAGGTCATTTGCTTTGAATAGCCTCAGTATCTGTAGCATTCAAAGAGAAGTTTGATGCATGTGCACTTTCTGGTCTCTCTCTGAATTCACTCACTAGAATTCTTTTTTAAGTCACAAAAAATAAAGACGACAAAAAAAAAAAAAAGAACTGTAGCAAAGAACAAACAGTACCTGGTAGCAACAAAAACCTCCCTTCTCCAAAGCTTAACACTATATTAAGAGAGGCTAAAAAAAATTGAGGAGCAAAAGAGGAAAAAGAAAATAAAGGGTTAAACAACCATCCTCAACTTTCTCCATGATGAAAATACTGACAGCAAAAGGTCAGCAGTTACCAAAATCTGTCTTCTGTGACTATTTCAAACCCAAGGCTCTGCTGAGGTGAGGGGCATTTCCCCATTTTTCTGATTTATTTTTTCAAAGCATTATTTCAGCCAAATACATAAAATGACTTCACATGAGGGCTTTTTTTACATTGTCGCTTATGAGTGAAACAGTGTTGCTCTTTGAAAAGACTTACTTTTCTTCTCTAAAGGCTATTCTACTTGAGACAGCCTCAGGAAGCTTATCGTATAGCTAGACCCTTCTTAAATACAGAGATCAGCTTTGACACTTGCTTCTTATTCTTTTTTTAAATGCACTTTTAAGAAATACATCTCAAGTCACCCAAGACTTTGAAGATAGTTATTGAGCCTTCATTCTCCGTGCAAGGGTGGAGCATGGGTCTAATCTCCTTAGACAGAGATTAGTCTTGCTTGGTAAAACAGGGGGCACACTATGCCTCAGTAAACCCACTGCCCTCCCTCCCATGGCACACAAATGCACCATGCCTGGGACTGCCCGTGCTTCTGCCTCTACAATCACACCCACAGGTGGGCAGCAAGGTCTCACTAATGCCACGTGTCTATTCAGAGCTATCTAATCCCAAAGCTTTCCTTTCCAGATATACAATACAAAGTTTTTTAGATCAGCCCTTTAGATTCACGAGGCACAAGCTACCTTGACCAATGATACAAAGCCAAGCAGAATGACAAACTGACAAATTACAACATTTAAGGAGGCAATGTTTCAACAAAGGCAACCTGATGACTTCCAACTAGCCTTATGTTTACTTTAGCTAGATGCTTTTAATCCACATGCTAGTCTCCTGTATACATGAATGATATCCTTCTAAGAGCAAAGGCTACAGCATGAGAGATGACAAATTGGAGTAGGTGTTAAAAAATCAGTTTTGCGCACTGAGCTGTTCTGCAGCATAAAAGACAAAGGCTGAACAACAGATTACATAAACTCAAGGGTTTTTTTTGGTTTGGTTTTCTTAAAATTAAAGCCTGTAACACACAGTAGAATTACTTCACTATTGAAACCCCATTCCAATCTCAACATTTTTAGTGGGAAGTTTTCAGGCATAATTGTTCTGAACTACGAACACTGCCCTTCATTTCTAAATCATTCTTTGCATCCTGCTCTAAAAATCCTGTTCCTCCAGGTTCTTCAAGGTTGTGCCTACTGTCTAAGTCAATGTCATACTGCTTTACAAGTGTTCCCAAATATCAAACATCACAACTTTTGAAATTTATGTAGTGGGAAATTTAAGTATGAAGAGAGAGAGATGACGAAAGCACTCAGGAAACACTCCAAGAGAGCAGGGTGACAGAACAAAGAAAGAGAGACCTTTGTGCAGCAAGTGCAGCAAATACTTCACCTCCAAATCACTTTCAACCCTTTGGCATTTCTAATGACACACAACAGTATGTGGGCTCTTGCTCCCTAAAGCATCAGTGAATACAAAGTGAAAGGATTCCCGAAAAGTAGTGTGATGTTCCCTGTAGCTCCTACACCAGAACCCGCTGACAGGATGCTCTGTTTTTCAGTGCTGTATGCCACAATTCATCTTCAGTATTAACCATGAATTTCTAGACTTTAAGCTTTAAGAACACAGCTTCTGTTCTAATAATGATGAAATTTTACTGGTTTCTCCTGCTTCAAGAACATAAATAAGAAAAAAACCCACCACTATGTATCTAATGAGGGATCTATGAAACAATTATCACTGAGGTACTGCCTTTACCATTTGAGAAAAACAGATCTCCTTTGTTTTCACATCTATTGCAATTTGATAGAACTAAGAAAAAGTTAATAACTAATGTCTAACTACCAATCTTAATTATAAGTGTGCAGAAAACTACTGATATCGATATTTTGTCTCATCATGGATTTCCCAACTTGTGACTTGGAATAAAAGAAAAATCCAGTGAAGTCAATCAACTGAGATTCAACCATCGTATAATTTTTTTCTTGTGTCTTACTCCTTCCTCACCTAGAATACTTGCAGTAAAACTGAGATGCACATTAACTATCATGAAATATTTACTGATCTCTGCTTCATAGGTGCACAGCTGCAAGTGTATCAAAATTGCTTCTTTTAAAATATAGCATTTCAGAAAAGCCAAACATTATCAAGTACCTAGCACTCCTTGAAATAGCTCTATTTTTTTCAATATTACAGTTTACTTTGAAGTTTTGCACTGTAACAAGTATTCACCCGTGCAAGGAAGGCAGTCATTGAATTCAGATGAAGAAATTATTCTGTACTACATCTGTCTATATATTGCAGACTTATTTTCACAGTGTTCTCACAAAAGTACAACATAGTTCTTATATAAAGGAAAATGAGTAAAAAAGAAACGCTTTCATCAAATTTTTGATGCAACAATGAAAGCTCTCCCCTCCTCCCCTTAAAGTCTGCTTCGAAAACTAAAGTTATTGGCAAAGCCACACTGTACTGCACTGAAAAGTCCCCTCTGGCCACAGCTGTCAGCTTTTACTTTCACCATCAGGATCTGCCCATGGGCACACAGATAGCTCGTAGCTCATAGGCTCATTACAAGTCAAGGGCAAATAAAAAAACAATCCATGTAAACCAGTAGGAAACGCTGATGTAACTTTGGATGTTTAGGTTATGCAACTGCACATCAATATTCTAGTTAAAAAGAAAAGGTACTAATTAACATTCAACTTCAAGAGAAAACCCATATTAGGAAAACATGTAAGTCATACAAAAAAGTAACAGAAGTCCTCACCACTAGATCAGATTTAAGTAAAATCAGGTATCAAACAAATCTTTATCTGAAGAAACACACCTATGCCATCAGAGAGATTATCTTCGTCATACACAAAAGCAGACTAATTATTAGTCTTTAGAGATATCTTTATTTGTCTCTAAGCAGGAAACAAGCATCCCTGTCATTCCCTGTAGCACGCACACCACATTCATAAAAATAACTTGCAAATATTTTCTAGAATGCAATATCCACAAGAAATTCTACAGAATCTCTTTTCTAGTTAAGATATTCCAAAATAATAAAAAACCACAAAAAAACCCAACCCAAAAAACAAACAACCCCCCCGAAAAACCAAAAAAAAACCCACCAAAAAACACACAAACAAAACAAAAACAAACAAAAAACCAACAAACAAACAAACAAACAAACAAACAAAAAAAAACAAACACCACAAATCCCTAAATACTAGAGACTTCCTTAGTTTGTGGTTGATTTTAGACTATCCAGATTTCCCCTGAATTTCAAATATTCTCAGAAACTCTGGACTTAGTCTTCCTCTTTCTTATACCACATACTTATGTAAATCCACTGGTTTTGATGAATTACTTTTAAGCTGACCACTAATTTAAGAGGAGATAGACTGTGGTATTTAAAGAACTTTGTAGTTCACAAGGCTGCCAAATCATCATCTTCAGTTTAAAAGGAAATATTCCTGTTGTTTTGAACCTAAACTTAATCAGATTATTTCAAGTCACAGAGAATGTTTCTCTTTATTTAACCCCAATTGCCACGGTAGAAGCACCTGGAACAAGGCTTAGTTGAAGAGCTGCAAGTCCAGTAGTGCGGGAACTTGCTGCAGAAAGCGCTGTAGAGCACTTTCTGAAGACCACTTCAAAGGTCCCTGTGACCAAATAGGGAGCCCCAGTGCTCTTCTGCCTTGCCACCACAAAACACTAGCCCAGACATCTATCTTGACTCTTTGCTGAGGTCAGTGCTGAGTGAAACCTGACACCAGGGCACATGCATCCTTGTCTTGCTGCTCCAGTTCTTTTGTTGCTGCCTTGGTGGCAGCACATCTTTATTGATAACCCATAGAAGGCTCTGACCCTCAGAGCAAAGCCCAGAAGAGGCAGCCTGCATCACCAGCCTTGCTGCAGGATGTCAGCCTCCAGTAGAGAGCCAGCTTGGATATATGGAGGTGTTAAGATCCGATTATTAAAAGATGCTTCTGCCCGAATTAAAGTGCAAATGAGACCATACAACTAAGTCAATAGTACGGATTGTGTTTAACAGTAAGTATGAGGTAAAGACAGAGACAGAGGAACTGGGAGGGGAGAAGGAGAGTGAGACAGAAATCAAGTAAACATATCACCACTACATGGATTCCTGAGGCATCCCACCAGTCCTTCTTCAACCTGGTCTGCCTCCTGGTGTGGCTTCCGAAGTCAAGATTCTAGGGCACTACTTTTATACAGTCCAAGCCCAGGTATTCCCGGGGGTAGATGCCTTTCCCACAACTTGGGCTGGCACGTGTATATGGACTTGCTTCCTTTTCCATAGCTTACCCACAGTAGTTTTGTCTGGTGTGCTTGCAGTCTGCAGGTGGCATTTTTGTCTCTTTTGTCTGGATAGGTTACTCAGCTCTGCCTTACCAGGCCTGGTTTCCTATTGCTGCCAGTCTGCGCTTTTCCACACCATGCCCAGTGCAAATCTGTCCAGTGCGCCAATTCACCTCTGTTTAGGCCTTGGAAGTAATACCTTTCCTGTTGGCCATCTGTGCTTATTTATTGTGGTGGCTTATCTTATGGGAATCTCCTTCTTTGACATTGTTTTGAGACAGTTCATTGTGCTAAGTCCCTACAGGAGGCAGCAGCATCCTTTGTTACAGCAGGAGGCTCCAGCAGAACTGTCCTTTGCCGATCTTTACACGGGAGAGTTTGAGGACTGAGCACGCTGCTGAAGCCCCTGGAGCAACCCAGGTACACTGTCAGGTGACTAAAGAGAGTTCAAGAGTAAGTGCATACAAAAATGACTTACAACTATGGTAGTCAGCCTTGCTTGCTGCCTTTTGCCTTTGCAGTAAGCACTACAACTCTTCTTGTTTTAAGAGACTGTCACTTATTTAGGGGTTTACTGCTGGATTGTCACTGTGGAGGGAGAGAGACTGGACAGACTGGAGAAAAGATTAAAATGCTGCACATCACTCTCATTTCACAGAAGGGCTTGAGTTAATGGTGAAATACCCGTGATTTATACATTCATAAAAAAGTGTAATCACAGTGAAAAGGTCATCTCATTTGCATACTAGATGCTTAAATGAACCACCCTGGTTCTGCAGATCTAAAGTGACAGCAAAGCAATACTGTTGAACAGTGAGAGACAAAGGATGAAGACTTCAGTAAAAGATGAGCAATATTTACGGACACAACTAGGATGCACTTCTGGTGCTGCTAAAAGGGGTGGTCTTGCAGCCCACAGTCCCACCTCCCTCTTCTCCAGAAGCCACTGTGGTGCAGCTATGTTGATTCATCCAGCTGATCCATGGGAATATAGTTTCTCTTTCACTATGGACTAAACCTGCTGTTTGATCAGCCCAATGCAACTGAGGTTGCACAACCACTATATCTAGCATTTGGACCACTGGGAAGGGCTAGGAAGATGTGTGGAACTGCCCTCACCCACAGTAATTTACCTTCAGATCACTTTGTTCTAATACAAGACTTAGGCCTTACACTTGAGAAGTAAAACCTGCTTGAGCAATTCTACCACAAGTGAAGGTGCACACTGGGTTGTCTTCTTCCCTACAGTGTGACTCGTATCAGAAAAGCTGCACCACTCAATTCCTCAGAGAAACATCTCTTTTTCCCTCACGCCCCACCCCACCTTTTACAGTACAAAAAACAGACACCAAGCTCTCATTTATGCACTCCATCCACAACAATGTAAGTGCTTCTGCACCAAATATTCCAATGCATCTGCATCTGGGAGCATGAGACACATGTAGGACTATTATCAGCAAACCTTATTTTACTCCACATCTGTTTTATGTTTGTCTCTCACTACCAAGATATGCTCCTCTACTTGGGAACTGCTGCTGATGTTCTGCAATTCTTATGTGCTCTAAATGAGAACTGTACTCTTAGAGTGACGAAACTTGGGGCAATCAGTCTTCTAACTGGCCTCCTAATCTTCCAAGCTGTTGTCAATAACCCCTAAGACAGCACCCTTTAAGCCTTTCCATCACAGATGAGTTAACTTTTGTTAAAAAAGTCACAGATAGTGCCTGGAATCTGAAACATCCATCTTGGAGGGCTCTGGACACTTGATGATTCAAATCAGAGAACCAGAATAAAAATTCTGCAGCCTGTAGCAAAATCTTCTTACAAGCTAAACGTTGATTTTAATGTTCACTGTAGCAAGGAAAATGTATTTTGTGTTATTGTATTTGGAACGTTTGGTAAGAGAATCACTTCAAAAGATGAGAAATGCCATGATCATTCATATTTCTGTGTTCAGAGAGGCAGCAAAGAGACTGTACATAAATGAGTAATAACTCCCCAATCACTTTATCAAAAGTAACGGGGTACATCCTGAAACAACACAAAACCACTCACCTGTCCCTTATCAAATATTAAAAATCTCACTGTCCTCCTGGCATTTCCAGTTCTTTCTAAAGACTTGTGTAATATAATTTTTTTAATAAAACGAACACTTACACTTTTGTTGCTGGCAAAATTAATGACGTTAACAAAGTGATATAAAATGAGTAGTGTTATCAATACAGTCTGCATTTATAGCACAAAAGTGACCTCCTTCTCTCTTAGTTCATGAAATGGGACACTCAATTTAATTTAACCTATTACAGATCTGTGTATGGTTGGCAAACATTTAAAAATGTAAGACAGAGAGATCCTTACTAAAACAGAAATACCATGCCTTTAGAACTCTAGCACCAAATAAAAACAAAGACTCATAAGCAAAGAAATCACATTTTGACCTGCAGTGACATTTTGACACTATGCATAGTCTGGAAAATTTTTTGCATCATAAATAAATACACATGGTTGACAGACATTATTAAAACATCAGTGTAACAGCTTACCAAACTAATTATACATTTCTACACCTTCTACAAAGGTGAAAATGCTTTACAAGTTATTGTAATTAAGAAATATGTATAAGGAACTACAAAAAACCCTTACCAGACTCTGCTCATCTGCTAGGCTCACATTCGCAGTATTTTAATTGTTTGCAAATTAAAAACATCCATTCTAACTCAGGAATAAACACAGAACACCTCCAACAAGGACCAGGAAACAAATCGACAACCAAGTATTTGGAAACTCTTCTGGCTTTCTTTCTAACTAAAGACACTATGGACTTATTTGATGGTATTTTGAAAAAGAAGTCATCATGAAAAACACAGTTTACAGATAAGCTCAGAGTCCCTATTACAAGATTTTCAGAGTTTGTAGAGGTAACTAAGAAAAATTACTCAAATCCTACATGAGAGAAAAAAAGCACCTTCAAACATAATTTTTGCTTTGATTCATTGCAAAAAACCAGGAACCTTCCTATCCCCTGCAATGATCCTTACCTGAGAACTGGAGCACCGAGTTCATTACGGTGTATTGATCTCCCAAACAAAGGGGCCCTCATCCATCGATCAGCTCCACACAAGGCTCGTGGTGCTTGCGAGGCCTCTCGTGGCACACAGCTGTGGATCGCTCAACAAGACAAGCAACACAACACATCTTCCAGATCAGGCAGAGTGTCCTTTTACAGTATGCAACAGAAGTCACACAACCATCTCTAAGCAGACAGCTGTCAGTCTTCAAAATCAGCTTTCTCTGCCTTTTATTTGGTTACCCTACAAAAAGTTTAGGTAACACTCGAAAGTTGGTAGTCAGAGAAACAAATGTTTGGAGCTTACTTCTTCAGTCTTCTATGTCCTGCATGGTAGACAGGGCTTAAATTAAGAATCTTTGTATACTTTTATTGTTTTTCGTGAGGAACACACGACTCAATACTATTAGGACTCACTAACTTTCCTTTTCATTGTAAATCAGATGAAATATAAAAATCACAGACTCTGAGACGGTGGCCACCTTAAGCCAGGTTTCATTACCGCACTATGACCTGCCCAGCAGACTGGAGCAGCCGTGTTCTGCCAGGACCTCTCTTGCAAAATTTGGTCCTAAAGCCAGATGCACCTGTGCTTTTGCAGGCTCTGTTTCCTTTAAACAGCAAACCCACTGAATGCTAACAAAAATTGTCCATTTTGGTGACTGTTCTGGCTTTTTGGGACACATCTGTAAATTACAGAGCCTTTGTTGCACCAACCTGAAGGATGAAATAATTTACATATCATTTGCAGCTATAACAACTGATGAAATCACTTTGAGGAAAAAAATGTTTCATTTTTATAAATAGTGACATGTGTAATTCTTAAATATTCAATTTGCACACAGGCATAGTGACAAGATTTTAATTAAATGAGATCTGACATGGCCAGAAGTGCAGAGAGTGACATGCATGGTAAGAATTAGAGGGATTTCTTTTGCTATTAATTTGTATTTTAAGTTTCAAGGCAATACAGACTTCATTCTGGTTCTGGAAAACACACTGAACCAATTACAGACAGGCAAAACCACCTTTAATACCTGAAATGCCAGATGCACTTTCTGCTCTGAGTTATTAAAACTCCTGCCCTAATATATCTCAGCTCTGCACAAATGCGCTCCAAGAGGTTAAAATTCCACTCTGTTTCACTGCTTCTCTCTTTCAGACAGTTGGCAAAGCACTGTGATATTGACCTTCTCCAGCTACCTTCGTACACATGAGCACGCCCTGCCCGCATATGCTGTCCCAGTTTCCACTAATTTCAGCAGTATTTCTGCTCTTATGTAATAAGTACCTTTTCATCAGACTCCTTCAGAAGAAACCAAGTCAACCGAAGCTCTTTTTGCATAATCTGCCAAGCAGTTAGTGGCTACTGGATGCAGGTGACAGGCTGCTCCGAACCTGTGACCTCCAAGGGACCTACACTGCCCCATTAGCCATCCCCTGAGAACCAAATTAATCAGTTCTTCTTATAAAAGCACGAACATTCACTAAAGCACTGTAAAGGTTATTTGAACAGCAAAGTACATACTGAATTGGAAAGCAAAAGACTTTCACTGATATATTATTTCTATGGTGCAAAATGCATAGTTTATGTAGGTGCTTTACAGAAAATACAACACAAGGTTTTTCGGTTTTGGTTTTGTTTGGGTTTTCTTCCCCTTGAAGAATTCAGATGTTAATCAGCACTGAAAGCTAAATCTATGCAAACATTAATTGGATTTAATGAATGCATAGTGACAAGAATCTCATTTAGGGAAGTACATTCCAAAGAACTTTTAGCATTAAAGATGATGCTGAACAAACACCAAGAACAGCTGATGGAAGCAGTATACGGGGTTGCTAAAACCACATAGTTGACCCACTGTTACAGTCACACTTCCATCTGTCAATAAACAACATGCTTAGAGAAGGTAGCTAGCAAGTTATCAGTGTATCAGTGATTTACAGGTTAGAGAATAAAGCCATTAAAAGAACCTGAAAACCAAATTTTAAATGTATGATCTTTAATTACCTTTCCCAATAACAGTTCTTATGCAGCAGCTTTCCTGTATGGTTAGGAAGAAATTCTTTACTGTAAGGGTGCTAAGACACTGGAAAAAATTGCCCAGAGAACCTGTGGATGCTCCATCCCTGGCAGTGTTCAAGGTCAGGCTGGATGGGGCTTTGAGCAACATGATCTAGTGGAAGATGTCCTTGCCTGTGGCAGGGAAGCTGGAACTAGATGATCTCCAAGTTCCTTCCAACCCAAACCACTCTATAATTCTATGATCCTCCTTTGTAGAAAATTACATGAGTCAGGCATTAAATTCAAGTTTAAGAACCTGTACCCTATGCTGCAGAAAACCTTACAACATAAACACCAATAATATTTTATGCATCCAGTTTCTGGTACGAGGCTTGAAAACTAAATGGCTACACCATAGAGCAATAATTTTAGTAATGAACATAAACATGACCCAAATATGGGAAACTCAACAGAATAACTTCCACTTACTTAGCTATGTATTAAATCTGTGCACAACAAGTTGACAAAACCTGAAAGAAATGAAGTCAGGAAAAAGACCATACATGCTCAATATTATGTTACTAATGCTTAAAAGCCACTCACTTGTGAAAGAAAAGGAATTACTTTTTCCTCTTTTCATGTGCTTAAACCAAAATATTGACCTATTGTAACCAGTGAGCCACTGTTTGTAAAGGTTCCATGCTGAAAATAACTAAAAGCTTACCCTTCACCCACACAATTTTGATACAGGTATGCTAAATGCAGACACCAAAGTCTACTTACATAGATGTTTTGCTTGTATATGATTGCCAGTTTACTTGTATTTGAATATCAATTTGCAAGCTAATTAGAGAACATTGCTGAGCCCATTACAGAAAAATAGTGCTCCACCATTAACTGCAGTGCTATCTCACTAATTCCTTCTAAGACTGGCTTCAAACACCATCTTCGTCTCCATTCAAAACAATTAGTGTACATTTATTTCACATTTTAAACTGCAGCGAATCAAATTTTTAAACACTTTAACAGATTGCACTGCTATTTTGATAGCTTTTATATTACCAATTGTGCTTTTAGGGATTCGTAACTTTCCTATTTAAGAGAACGTTAAACTGGAACTCACAGAGGGCCTTAAATAATTCCTCCCCTCTACAACCTGAGAATCATATGCCATTAACTTTCAAAACCAAACAAAATCTACTTCTTAGAAGGTAGCACAGCACACAAAAGGACCTTGCTCCTGCAGACAAGATCGTAATCTCTGCCCTTGCTCACAGGTCTGCCAAACCGCAGCAGACAGCAAAAGGGAAGAGAAAAAAAGTCACAGTGGGCCAGTTTCTGAAGCTCAGCAGGCAGCTCAGAGAAGGAGGGGATGCACCCAAGCCGTGGTGTGCTGCTCCTCTGCCCATAGGCATCAGTGCCCAGGGACAGGCAGGGGCTGCAGCCAGAGGGGTGAGGATGGCAGCAGTGGGCAGCAGTCAGTGCCTGGGTTCTCCAGGATTATCTGCAGCCAGGCTGACCGGTTAATGGGATTGCCGGCTAAGAACCGCCAGCACAATTCACTACTATGCCTGGGTAGGGCTGGGATGCAGCAGGCAGCAAGGGATGGCAGGGAACTGATCCTCAGCTGCCCAATCCTGGAATAAATTAAAACAGGAAGAAAGCTCCCAGTTGCACTGCAGGGAGAAAAGAGGAGCGGAAAAAACCCAACCAAAACAAAAACCAAAAACGTAACAGAGAATCCAACAGAGTGCAGTTTCATTCAGTTATGACCTCCTTTTTTCTCATCACCACTAACAGACCACATTTCTCATTAACTTCTCTCCTGTTCCGCAGCAGGTCCCAGTAAATCAACAATGCAAGCTGACTCAAAGGAGAATCAGCCCACCAAAAAAAACAGGAACAATTCTGTGACAAACCATCTTTCTGATCTAACACTCATCCTGCAGCTACATCACTGTGACATATTTATAACTATAAGAAAGAGAGTTATCTTTCTGGTATTTTTGGTGGTTTCATATACACATAAATTGCACATTGCTAGACAAGATGAAAAACAATGAAAAAAAACCTAACCAAACAAAAACCATTATTGGTACCAAATCATCTGTACCAAGAAGCAGCAGCAGGTTTCAAGATCACTCTGTAGACACTGATGGACTCCAAATGCTCAAACCCAATGGTGCCTCCAGAACAGTGGACACGCCCTGATACATAGCTGTAGGTACTTCGGCTATCCTGATGTCTTGGCTATAAGATCAATTTACCTTAAAAAAGACTCTTCCCTGTGCATGTTCTGATCTTGGCTGAATACTCAGATAATTCAGTTTCTTAGCATTAGTATACGTTGCAAAAAAAAGGGAAGATATGGACACCATGTTGTCATTTTGGTGTCAAGAAGGCCTAATTGTTTCCTCTTAGAAAAACTGCTCAGCATTAGCTGCTCATTTAATTCATGCTGGTGAGCTCCACTGGGTCTTTAGCATTTTCTTTAGGGTGGGTATCAGACAGCCATGACTAACTCAAATTGGGCATCATGAAGAAATCTGAAAGTACTCTAAGATACTTTCCTTTCTGTCTTCAGTGGCTTCTACCCTCTTCTTCCAACTATTGCCAAATTCTCCTGTTCTTTCTAGGGCTATGGAGAACCTGTGCTTTCTTCTCCCCCTTGAACAACAGCAGGGTTTGTTCCTCCATTCATTCCACCATCCTTCATCACCTGGATTCTTCTGCTTCCATCTTCTCCTCAGCCTCAGTTCCATTTTGTACTCCAGAGCCTCACTCCATTTATCCCCCAACTTTACTCTCCTTGCCCTCTGGAGGACACATCAACCAGCTGGGGCATATGGAGAGGAGTGGAAAACCATCTGTGCTGCATTAAATTGAAAAGATTTAAAGGGTACCAAAGGCCAGTTGCTCCTTCTACAGCCTAATTAGAAGATAATAACAATAGTAGTAAATTTCCTTTCCATCCAAAAAATCCAACCCCATTCCTTTACACCTTCCTTCTGGCGCTCCTTTCTCCTCAGTTCAGCAAGGCTGACTTTGATACCTAGGACATCTTGTGAAAGACTGGAAGTGAACTCTTTCAACAGTTAACACTTGAAGACTAAAAAAATGCCCCCACATTGAGTGTCCCAAGTTCAACCAAAAGTAATGCGTCTACCTCACTGCATTCAATCCAAATCAGAGCACTTCAGACTGTACTTGGATTTCTTGACTCACATCCAAGTCTTCAACACAGCAGTATTTGATTTGATGTAGTCTTTAAGTATTTGAATACTACAGGAATTTATCTGTATTTAGTATGGTAATATGTTTGACAATAAAGGATACTTTCTTATGATATCAGTTCCATAGGATGCTCTAGTAATAATTTGTCTTCCGGATTGTTAGAAAAATGACAAGTCAACAAAAGATGCGTTGTAGACTTCAGCGAGAATTTGAATGCATAATTATACATACCATGTGTCTCACGTTATGCTAACACAGATGGCCTCACCTGGGTTTTTGTTCCACGTATTCCATATACTTAGGTACCACACAAAGAAACACTTTTTTCATGCAGCTCTAGCATGCAACAGCAACTTTTCTTCTATCACTAAATAAATCTCCCTTACCTAAAGGTACCTTTGCCTGCTGGGGAGGCTTTCTGCACAGCTTTGCAACCACCATTCCTCCCAGCCTCCCCTACGGCACCCGTCAGCTTTGAAGAAGGCTCTAACTATAGCGATTCCAGGAGAAATAATGGCCCCTTGGGAATCAAAGCCAGATGGCATAGTTTAAAATTGAACTGAGGCTAGCCTAAATGGTGTTAGAAACATAATGCTAGACCCAGCTTCAGAGGGCAGAAATGAACATCTCCTTTGCCATTGAGTCATGTCCAGAGCTTACTGGGGCACCTGACAACTCAGTTCGCATAATTCATATTTCTGCACACAGGACACTACCTTTGAGACCCTCAGAAGTAACCATCTGAATACAGGAAAAGGGAATAAGTACTAAGTAATTCAGTGCATTCCAAGTAAATGCACCATAAATGGAAATTACTATCTGAGCTGGGCTAATTCACTAAGACAGTAATTTGCAGATCCCAGAACACTACAACCATTCAAGATTTCTATAATTTCTCTGTATGTGTATTTTTCCTTTTATCAAGATGTAGATATAAGAGTCTACACCAGAAATAGAAGCAGGGAATAAGGGCAAATCATGTTTCTTCCTTGGAAAAAGGGGACAGAATAGTTTATTTAGTATTTAACTACAAAATATATTTCCACCTTTAATCCAAATATTCCATAAAAAGAAAACATTTTGTTTAGTACATGCTTAGAGGTTTTCTTAAGAATTACTTTTAATCTAGAACTCAATTAATTCTTTGATACTGGATATACAAAGGAGTCACCATTCTAAGAGGTATTTTATCACTGTCCATCAAGGTGAACATATGCTATGTGTACTTCAGGACATATTCTATGCTTATGGGATGGCAAAAAGGGAGCAAGGAAACCACATATCAAGAAAAGCAGTCTCTTGCTTCAACAAAAGAAAGCTCTGATTTTCAGGGGACAAGTATCCAAGAATGCATTAAGAGCTTGGTACATGAATAGACAACAGGCATCTTAAAACAGGTACTGTTAAAGCAAACAGAAGCAGCTCCTCCAGTCCATGGTAGTAAGCTCAAAACTGACACTGGAGAATTTAGGATGCTGTAGGGTACAGAAAGAGTACACACAGGAGAAGTGTTTGAGAAGAGAGGAGGAAAAGTATTAAAAAGGTCAGAAATCAAAAACTGGAATGCAACTGTAACTTACAATAAAACAACAAGGCACAGCACCACCAAGTAACAATTCAAATTTACTTTGCTTCACATGGAAGAGGACAACACTAAATCTACTAAATGTTAAGAGAACTGAGAAGTTTAAAAAACAAACCAAAAAAACCCAAACAACCAAAAACATATATTCCCAACATAAGCTTCTGGGGAAAAAAATATTCTCACTCCTATTACAGCTTAAAAGAACAACTAGAAGGATGGTGGGTTGTGGGATTCTTCCCCTCTGTGCCTCCATCCCGGCAAGGGCAGGCAGGGTTAAGAGTATAGGAAAAACATTTCAGAAAACAATACATTTGGGAAGAATTGAAACGTTTTTTCCCCAGCTTGTCAGCAGCTCACAGAGAGACCCCATCCATCCGAGATTCTTTGGCTGTCTGCCTGGAAGGAATTTGTCAACTTGTTTTTTTGCTTAAGGCAAGGAGNAAGTCTGGAAGGAATACCAAGGAATGCCACATAGAAAGGAATGACAAAGGTCAAAACACAGGATAAAGGGGGAAAAAAAAAAAAAAAAAAAAAAAAAAAAAAAAAAAAAAAAAAAAAAAAAAAAAAAAGAAAGCAAAAAACTTTTTTTTCCTGGGGCAAGACTAATTTCCTTCTTGGAAAATATGATTCTGCTAAAAACACTTCCCCTGGCTTTACAGTTAATGTGCACTGGAATATCAAAGCCCCTGGTGGATGGTTCCATAGTAAGCATACAATGACGTAAGAGGTGTTCACAGGAAAGAACAACACAAGTCCAAAAGATGTGCTGCTGTCTTCAGTTTGAAGCATTACGAGTTTTTTAAAAAGAATTCTATTCTATACTGATGATAGACATTTGTATATGTAGAATAAAAACACCACTAGCATCTAAAAAAAAATAAAAAGGCCAAATGGATTCACTGGGACAGACAGCATCCATGCAACCCTCCACCACTATGTCACAAAGAAATGTTAGTTACTCTTAAATGCCAGGCAGCACCTGAGTGCTGCACTCCCAGAAACATTCCTGAGTTGTTTCAAACCAATTGGTATTTACAATGGTAAACAACAAAATAAGTCTGTAGGAATGCCAAATTCAAGTTTTGTCACCCCTTTTGAAAGCATTGAAACAAATATTTCCCAAGCATTTCAGTGCTAGAAAAGCCAGCAGGGACGCCATGGCTCTGTTTAAGCATAAGAGGTCTTTGGGAAAAAGAACCCAAAGCAGTAGGAGCGTAAGTTTACCCTAGATAAACTGGGGTTCATTTTATGGTTTCATGAGCACTTGGTACCAGGCTTAAAGAGGAGGAAAGGTGCAAGTGTGACCCTTTTGGCAAAGCTGACACAGATGCTTGCTCTGGCTTAAAAGGCTCATGAAACTGCAGTGTTACTCATCCATAATCACTGCTTATCTCTGTGATCAACACCAAAACATATTTTTTTTCTTTATCATTGTGCAACTCAAAGAGCTTAGAAATATTTTATAGCTACACAGCGCTCCAAGGACACATTTAGGAATGAATTTGCTTAGCAGAAAACTGAAATCATGAACTCAGTAACAGGACATGCAATGTTAAAATAACATCTTTGAAAGATAAGAAACTGCTACAATCAGTTATCAGAGTAAGAATCCCTAAGAAATGATTCAGCAAATAGCCATTCACATAACCTTCCCAGGTGAATGATTTTAGCTGAAATGCATTATTTGTATCTTAAAATTTGCAGGATATAAAACAAAGATTAGATAAACAGGCTGAACATATTAAACTGCCACAAGTACTTTTTCCTGGATGAACTACAAGAATGCGATAAAACCAGCACAAGCAAGGGCATTTAATATACTAAACGGAACTCCCTCTTAACCTCTTCTTCTCTGAGTACTGCATCTTATTTATGGCTTTCCAAACAGTAATCATATATTATTTACAGAAACAAGACATGAGTAGTGTGCCTATAAATTTGGGTCAGATATCTAGTTCTGCTAGGTGATGGCTGATGAACTATTTGCCTTTTTCTTTTTAACACTGGAACATTTCAGTCCTAAAATAATTCAAAGTATATGAAATTCTAAAAACTCCATGGTTTTACTACTGAGATGCTTTTTAGCGGTGCATGAACTTCTTTTGATTCTGCTTCAAAATTATTACTTTCTTTTCTCCCTTTACAGAAATTAAGGTAGTAGTTCTAAGCTCACCTAGTTCTTTGGTAAAAACCACTCTAATTTCACTGAAGTGATTGGCACCAAGTGAAACATGTAAAACATTATCAATAAATTCAACACCAGGCCTATAAAACTTTTCTTAAGTGTGTACAGTGACCTGAGAATACTGTATCTTGAAGTCAGACTTGCCAGACACTGTGCAAGACAAATTGTAAGACATCAACTTTGAAGTCTCCAAGGCTACAACCAGTAAAGTATGTTTCAGGGGAACACAGAAGCATGGGGTGATATTATGCCAGAAGGAGGCAACAGGATGCAGCCTATTTAGTGCAGGTTACCTCCTACACAGCTCAGTCATAACCTACTAAAGGAGTGGTTTCCAACTTCTTTAGCTGAGATTTCTCTAGCTAGTTGCACCTTTTCCCAGTTTACACATCCTGAAACTAAGAGCAGCAAGGGCAACTATCTTTCTCCCTTTTTTACCCCCTCTACCCACATTAATAAATACAGGGTTTCTTTTCCCTTTTCCAATTTATGTTATTCTGAATATATTGCTCCACCATTTTTTCACATACTGGGACAACTGAATACCTGGCTAACAACTGAAGGTGTAGTTGCTTCTCATGCACAAATTAGTAGATGCTATAGGAATGCCCTAACAATACAAATGAACAAAGTCATTATTGAATATACCTTTTTTCTTTTTTTTTTTTTTTTTACTGCAACGGAAACAAATCTGATCCTCCCTCAAAAACCAGCACCCCCTGAATACAGGAATAAAGAGAAATCTCTTCAGAAAAATATACAGGATCATGTACAATATGGTGGAACCCTACTGATATTTTAAAATAAACATTTCTTACACTAGTGCTTTAAAAGCCCTATATCCTATGTTACTGTAACACTTGGAATGCAGAGACCAACAAGTTCCATAGTAAGTTGAATTTTGGTGAGTAAGATGGAAGCCAAAGAACTTAAGAGAAGCCTGTCCCCCACTGTACCAGACAAAGGCAAATGATCAAGACAGGTAATAAACAGATCATAATTTTTTGTCAGTATTTTAAGAAGCAACTTGTCAAGGAAGCATCAAGTTAGGTTAAAATTACTCTAGGTATCTGAGAAGTCCATAAAGCCTCTGTACTACTGGCACCAATGCACAAAACCAAAGAAAATTAAGGCTTTTATCTCTAAACCATACAGAAACTAGTATAAGCAACTACAAGGATGTGACAAGGAAGAAAATCAGGAGGGCCAAAGCCCAAGAGGAACATAACCTGGTTACAGTCTAAAAGACAATTAAAAATATTTCTATAAATCCATCAGAAACAAAAGGACCATTAAGGAAAATTTCCACCCTCTGCTGAATGTGGGGGAAGACATAATGACAATGGATGAGGGAAAATGCTGAAATACTTAATGCCTTCTTTGCCTCAATCTAATACTAAGATCACTTGCTCTCCAGGTACAAAGACTTCTGAGTTGGAAGAGGGGGATAAGGAGGAGAATGAAGCCACCATAATTCAAGGGGAAATGGTCAGTGACCTGCTACACCACTTAAGGCACACATAAGTCTATGGGGCTGGATGGGATCCACCCAAAGGAACTGAGGGAGATGGCAAATGTGCTCAACGAGCCACCTTCCATCATTTATCAGCAGTCCTGGATAACCAGGGAAGTCCCAGTAGACTGGAGGTTAGCCAATGTGATGTCCAACTACAAGGAGGGCTAGAAGGAGGAACTAAACAACTACAGGTCTGTCAGCTTGTCCCAGGTGCTGGGGACAATCATGGAGCAGATCACCCCGAGTGCCAACATGCAGCATGTACATGACAAGCCACGCAGCCAGTGTACGTTCAGAAAAGGCAGGTGCTTCTTGACTGAAAAAGCTCTCCTTCCATAACTAGGTGACTCAGCGGATGATGGAAAGGCTGTGGACGGTGTCTACCTGGACTTCAGAAAAGCCTTTGACACTGTTTTCCACATCATTTTCATGGAGAAACTGACTGCTCATGGCTTGGACAGATGGTCAAAAGCTGCTTAGATGGCCAGACCCAGAGCATGGTGGCAAACGGAGTCACATTCTGCTGGCAACTGGTCACCAGGGGTGTTCCCCAGGGCTCAGTGTTGGAGCCAGTCCTGTTTAGCATCTTTAGTGATGATTTGGGTGAGGGGATCAAGTGCATCCTCACTCAGATTGCAGATGACACCAAGCTGGGTGGGAGTGTTGATCAGCTGGAAGGTAGGAAGGTTCCACAGAGGATCAATGGGCCAAGGCCAACCATATGATCTTACCACTGTCTGCAGCTACCTGAGAGGAGGTGGTACTGAAGTTGGAGTTGGTTTCCTCTTCCAGAAATATTCAATAGGACACGGGAAAATGCATCACCGTCCATCAGCAGAGGTTTAGATCAGGTATTAGGAAAAATTTCTTCAGCAAAAGGGCTGTCAAACATTGGAACAGATTGCCCAAGCAAGCAGTGGAGTCACCAGCCCTATAGGTTGTGTAGATGTGGTGCTTAGGGACATGGTGTAGTAATGGATTAGGTGGTGCTGTGTTAATGGCTGGACTTGATGATTTTAGAGGTCTTTTCCAACCTACATAATTCTATGCAGTTAGATAGGCAAGGGAACAGAGATCAGAATCAGGCACATGATTATCCCCAAGAAGCCAATGTCATGCAACTATACTTAACTTGCAGCATCATCTGAATCTAGTTTAATAACCAGAAAATAGGCTTTTGACAACAATAGTATTTCAAAATGACAGTGTAATTAAATTTAAGTCAAAGCTATGCAATGATGGACTGTATGTTTATGTGTAACCAGCAAATTATATGCTTTTAAGCATGTCAAAATTTTCAAAAGAATTAACCACCGCAGTAATTCAGTTGAGGAAACAGTGGTAGAAAAGACTCCCCCAGGTCATTTTTCAACCAGCTGATATGGTGTGATACATACTGTTTTGCCTCATACAGCGTTTCCAATTCCTACTTCCCTAAAATGCTATGCATTTTAAAACCATTCAAGGACAAACCAACAGTCATGCTTCACTCACTTCTGAGAAGCAAGGGGAGGGACTGGGGGAATGGGATGAGTAATAAGAAAGGAAGTCAGTCTGTCATCCTACATTACTAGTTCAGATTCAGTAAAGGCTGGTTGGTAATTATCATCAGGTTTGTATCAGCAGTGACAACAGACAATTAGTGTCCAGTCTGCTGCAGTTCCCAGCTGGTGGGAAAAGAAAGGGGAGAAACTGTAGAAAGGATTTTTATTTCATATGGAACAAAGAGAACTTTCACAAGACACAGCAGATCTCACAACCTGTGTGATGTCCATTTGAAGATGAACTGATGGCATGATAATTCACCAGTAACAAACATTCGATGGTTTCAAGGTGGCACCTTTGGAAAGCACCTGTCTGTTATGCTCTGTGTCCCTGTTTCTGCCTCCGTGTTTGTTCATTACCCACAAAGAGGTTCTCCATGCGGATGGCTATTGGAGGAATCTGTATTAGAGCCATCCATGAACTCCCATCTGGTGGGAAAGTGAGAAATATTCTCTTTCCTTTTTATTATTTTCTCAATTAGCAAGCCATTTACTTCAAGACATATATTTCTAAGCTATCCTTTAATAAAAGAAAAGTCTGTGGTGGTAGAATATATTTCCTTGAAACTGAACAGAAAAAAGCTTTAATAACTCAAGTTTAAATACACTAAAGCTAATCAATTCATCCTGCATTCAAGTTTCCATTACACTTCTAAGAAAGCACAAAACAGGTCTGTAAAATATAATTAAGGAGAGACTGCTACATACAGCATGTAAAATCAAGACTACAGAGTTTAATTCATTTGTTTTGCAGACTCATTAGAATTTTTTCATTTAAATGTCTTGAACTGTGTAGCCAAATTTATATGTGAAAGAAACAACAAATTAAATTAAATTAGTCCTTATTTAAGCTCTATTTGAAACCATATAAAGCTGATGTTCTCAGTTTCACAATCTCTAAATTAGATTTTAAAAAAAATTATGTTAGCAATTCAGAAAACAGACAAATTAATGCACATTTTTAAAATGCCGCACTTTTGCAAACTTGTATACTGAAACTTTACTGGCTGGAAAACCTAGGAAAGATACAGAGCGTGTGCCTCTGTGTCCTATTCTGAAAAATAGAGACACAAAAAGAACAATGACATGAATTCCCAACCTGGACAAACCGCAAGCAGATGTACTGACCACAGAGCATCCCTGGAGGAGGCAAGGGCTTGCACTCACCAAGCACAACCTGAGCAGGTCATCCTGAACCTGGGCACTGTGCCATTCAGATACAGGTAGGTGCCAGAGTGAGGGAGCAGTGCACTGTCCATGATACAGCCCTGGCACTGTCCTGCCCCTCCTGGCACAGCTCCTTACAGAGCCCACAGTGCTGTGGTCACTGACCGACAGGCCACAGACAACCGCTCTCTCATGTTGCTGCCTGTCCTGTTACTTGCTTTCCATCGGTGTCTCTCCTCAGGTTGCCACGAAAAAGCAGTGCTGAGTATAAGTGCAGTACTTTTATGAGATGTAATGCAGAAAGGAAATTTTCATTGCTTCTTCATCATGCATACATGGGCTCAAGGTATAGAATGAAACATCAGTGTGAATGCTGTGCTGAAAATGAGAATTAGTGGACAAAAATAGGAAGTTTTTCTAACACTCGATGTTTTCAAATTACAGTCAGAGTTGCACGTGCTACCATTAACACTTAACAGATTTTCCAAGTCCTATGACAGTAATCAAAAAATAATCACAGAGGAGTTGATGTTCTTTCCTGAAAGAGTTTGTGCCCTGTTTAAGGAAGAAAATGCTCCAAGTGATTTATGGGGTTACAACTAGTGGAAATTTAAAAGTAAAAAAATGCTTTCTAAGCATACCATTGAGAAGAGGCTGTCCACCATGTACACTTCTTGACACCACTGCACTGTGAACATCTTCAGGAAATCCAGTCTTGCATGACATATCTTCTTCACAGGTTGCTTTTATTGGTGCCTGAAATGCAAGACAAAATTTATATAATACTTGCAACCTTCATTCACCAGAGAAACATTCCACTTGGCACATACTCCATTTTACTGCCGTCGTATACAAGCAGAATCTTTGTTTCTGAACAACTGTAATTAGGACCGCAAGGGCAAAGGGTTAATCTTTCTGATAACTGGAATGGAAGGAACAAATCCCACTTGTCTGGTAAGATCTAAATAATACACAATCTTGATTCTTCTGACAACTGAGCATTTCCACTGAACCAGCCATCAAGACTGAAGGGGAATCATAAGGGGAACAAAAACATTCCTTACTCTGGAAATAAATGTTACATAAAACCCTTTGGCAACTTTTTCACAGCCAGATAACTTGAGAGGAATGACTTCAACCACTGCTTTAAAATGCTTTAGAGTATTTCTATGTGAGGCTGCACCAGAACTAAGATAAAATGTTACATTTGCAGTAAGTTAACAGAACTTATATTTGTGTTAGCTTTCAAAAAGATACCATATAAAGCCAAATGTTTCCAATGCAATCTCCTAATTCAAAGGGACATTAAGTTAAAAGCAGAGCAGTTCATTATTGAATTTGCACAAAGGAAGCGCTAAGCCACTGAAACTGTTTGTTCTCTCACTTGTTAAGAAAGTTTTCAAATCACATTCTTAAAACAGCTTCATAAATGCCTTTTTATTAAAAAATATAATACAGCATTTGGAAGCTTATTTGCTTTGTTGTCTTCCATGTTCAGAAGACACTTTTGATAGCTAATCTATTTTCCAGGACAGTTTGTTACCTATTTCGGGGCGGGGGGGAAAGGGAAGCCATTTTCTGTGGCAAAAGAACAAGATTTCTTTCCAGTGGATTATTTTTGTCTCATTTTAGTACTTCATAAGACAGTGACCCATCTTACATGTGACTACATGACCACACGTGGCAAAACCCCTTTCACACTGCACACGGAGGAAAGCCCAGCTCCCACACCAGCCAGGGCTCAGACACATCCAAGGAATCGTGAGAGCCCTTGCACAATCTCAAACATGCCCGCAGACGAAATAAAGGCCTATCCACATGTGTGCACAGATGCAGTACATGGTCTTTGAAAGCAAAAGCAACTGTGCTGTTATATCATACTTAAATATGATCAAGACTTAAATTAGATCCTTTTTACTTTCCCAGACGGGGTTCCATCAAGTAGACCTATTCAAGGCCATGTGAGCATGTCTACATGCTCTTGGCAAAGAAAGCCCTACAGTAAAAAGAAAAAAAGGGATAGAGAAAAGAGGACATGATGGTGTTATACCTATTCACCACAGTAACCTCAGGGTAAGAGAGTACTAAAGCAGAGGTAGGACATGAGCACCTCAAACCACAAGGATTCCCTCAGTAGAAAGGGACTGGGCAGAAGCATAATCTCTCCACTGACACGTCCAAGTTCAGCATGCCAACTCCTCTTAGAATAATTTTATCAATAACACTAGGAGGCATTTGTAACACATTGCATTACATTAACACCAAGACAGTACTGACTGTTCAACTCAACACTGACACTAGCAAAAACAATTAAAAAATTTACTAGATAAGACTCAACTACTGTACAAAAGGTGACCTCACAGTAAATGGGGTGAAAAAGAGAAATAGCCTTCTATGTTATCCTTGATGCTAAAAGGTACTGGGTGGCTGGACAGACAGCTGAGGAGATGGCAGGATTTTTAACAAGTCTGCAGCAGTGTGCCTGGGAATCTTTCAGCCTTTGCAGTAATCTATATGTACTGAACAGCTCTTATAAACTGAAACAATGCCCACTGAAACAAAGGCTGGGGGACATGAATAGAGAGCCTTCTTTATTCTTTCCTTTGCAGCCATCAATTTTATCTGGAAACAAAAGACTGTACTCTGCTCTCCAAAAACAGCCCTTTGTAAAGATTGTTTGAGAATAAAAACACAAGGGAAGGAATAATTCAAATTTTCAGCAATTCTTAATCGCCCTATGTTAAGCATTCCGAATTAAGTTGAAGTTGCAACTTCAGACATGCTAGGTCATATCAAGTTCAGCCTAAGAGTACTGTAAGACTTAAACCATTTTAACTCTAATCAAAGGAGGATGCTGAAATATTTTTATCCCCTTATCTGGGGCAAAAGGTGAAAGCTAGTGAAGATTATGGGACATATTATTGTAATTTACAGGGTTTTGTGTGATTACAATTCCCAAGACTGTTTCAAACCTAAAATAATACTACTTGTACATTAATCTACAGAAGGACACTAAAAAAATGCTGTCTTTTAAGATGGAAAGCAATTACCTTTGTTTGTATCCACATAAAACCCACTCAGTGCAGTTACAAAGCTTTGAACATTTTCAGCACTTGGAAAATTCTCCTCTCAAGTGCTAACAGACTTCGGTAAAGTAAAAGAGTTACTACTGAAAAAATACTCTGCTTTCCTCATCCTTTATAACTCTAGTCACTTTTAACAGCAAAATGAGTAATAAGCATTACTACCTCCAGATGCTACAGAGCTAACACCTAGTCAAACATGGTGTCAGATCACGCCCATAAGCTCAGTAGTGTTGGAGCTCAGATTAAATGCAACACGCAGTTATGAAGCAACGTGATGTGTATTAGAAGTCCTCTGACAAAACTGTTATTCAGTTAATTAAAATAATTCACCATTCTGATAAACTCAGACTGTTAAGCTTGCAGTTTTGATACCCTGCTCCTCAGTTACTTCAGTTTCATATCTAGAAATCTGTGGTTTAATTTCAAGGTTGTATTCCAGTTCAATTTAAAAAATAAAAAAAAATAAAAAAACCCCAAAACCATCACAACAAGCTGTTAACAATCTCAAGTTTCTAATTCTAAATGATTCACATTTATGTGCTTTTTCTAAACATCACAGGAAAAATGTTCCAAAAATACAGGCCTCACAGTTGTGAAAAGTTTGTAAGCTGAAATGAGAACAAAACCAGGCATTATTTCTTCACTGGTATTGACAGTTCTGGACTAATAACCCTTTCTAATTTCCACATTTTTTTCTAAAAAGTAGACACATTTAAAATGTAGTTCCAAACATCTGAAAACATCCATTTAATGAAACATCTATTTCAAAACGTAAGCTCACTGCTTCCTCTGCATATGACATACACCACTGAAGTTTAGTAGCTATTAATCCAAAATATTAAAGTCTCTGGTCTTCTACTGTTTGCACCTGCACATACTACAACATAAGATTTTTTTAATAGCAATTGTACTAAAGTGCAAGGGAAGTTGTTTCTGAAAGATTACTTTCTTTTATAATCAATGTAACTTACTCCTACAGGAAAATAAGCCTAGGTAGTAAAATGAGAAACACAGGGGTATGCATCAGAGAAAATATCATACTATAGAGTATAATTGAACGCAGTACAGCTACTAGTTTCCAAGTCCAGCCAATTCACAGAACATTATTGTGTGAAGTTCAAAACAATGTCTGACATAATTATATGAATGACAAAGCAGGAAAGGGGTATTTGAGCTCTTCCTCCTTAATAACCAACATTAATTTGCAATTACAACACTATTATTCAACTTAAGCAGAGATCACAGAAACATTTGTGACTGTGTTTAAAGACAGGGTGTTTCTGTATTAATTTAAAAGCCAGGATGGTACCCAATACTCACGTGTAACTTAGGTTACAACTCGAGGGATTGTTCTGTCCAATTTCAGCTTTGTGCACAGACATTATCTGACACAATGGATATGCTGTAAAAGGTGGGTGCTAAGGCATGCTAATCTACTGGATTATAGAAACATATCTGAAATGCTTTAGATGCTAAAATTGAAAATGTTCAGCAACTCTTTCTTAAATCTCTTGACTTGCTGCAAAGGAAAGCTGCAACAGTTTATACTCCCACAGTACTCAGTACTTCAGCAAATGTAGTCAAATACAATTTGCTTTCAACCACAGAGTGCAACTGCAGAAAAAGACATGTGCCTTTCATTCAAATTGTTTGGAAAGCCAAAAGCTTCCAAGGTGGCTGCCAGGCTACATCCTTCCAGAGGTCATTCAGTTACACCAGAAAGGGCTTTAGTTATGCCTTCACTTCTAGTTAGTGCGCTACTTCATGAACCACGAAATTTTAGATCAGAAAATCCAGCTTCTTAAGCCAGCACTTACAGCTCTCAAGAATCTTCCCCAAGTAACAAAACCTGCAACTTCTGTGCTATCACCTCATTTAAAATAAAGTTGCTTTAAAACAACAGAGGTTCACAGACTCATAGAATGCCTTGGGTTGGAAGGGACCTTGAGGATCATCTGGTTTCAACCCCTTTGCTGTAGGCAGGGAACCTTCCATTACACCAGGTTGCTCAAAGCCCCATTCAGCCTGGCCTTGAACACTCCCACGGATGGTGCATCCTCAAATTCTCTGGGCAACCCATTCCAGCGCCTCACCACCCCCATGGTAAAGAATTTCTAATATCTAATCTAACCTTCTTTCAGTTTGAAGCCACTTCCCCTTTTTCTGTCACTACAAGCCCTTCTAAAAAGTCTCTCTCCATCTTTCTTGTAGGCTCCCATCAGGAACTGGAAGACTGCAATTAGGTTGCTCTGAAACCTTTTCTTTTCCAGGCTGAACAATACCAATTTTCTTACCCATTCTTCATAGGAGAGGTTCTCCATCCCTCCAATCACCTTGCTGGCCCTCCTCTGGACTTTCTCTAACAGGTTGATGTCATTCCTGTGCTGGACCCCAGAGCAGGATGCAGCACTCCAGGTGGGGTCCCCCTCCCAGAGCAGAACAGATGGACAGAATCCCCTCCCTCAACATGCTGTTCACACTGCTGAGGGTGTAGCCCAGGATATGGTTGGTTTTCACACACTGTCCAGCCTCTCATCCACCAGCACCCCAAAGTCCTTCTTAGCAGGGCTGCCCTCAGTCTGTTCCTCCTCCAGCTTTACAAACCATGTTCATAACCTATTAATTCCAACTGAGACACAATGTTCATTTGCTTTACTAAAGGAGTCACTTATTTACTATACTGCACATTGCTCAAAGCCATCACCCAGGCTGCACATTCCTCCTCACTCAACAGGAGAGCATGGAGTGCTCCATCTTCCAAAACACACGGTTCTTCAAGTAAGCCACAGCTCAGAGTAGAATATCTTAAAATTTCAACTGCAATAACAAAACCAAGTAGAATTTCTGTAAGTCTAAGTTACCTTTTAGATAATAACAAAATACCCCCTCAAACAAATCAGTCTGGTACTTGACCATACATTCTAATTTCTCTATGAGAGGAAATGACCTCTCTCTGATTTGGTAATAGCCATTGTATTGCTCACACTGAACATCTCAGCCCATGAAAACTGCTGCTAATGTGTATAGGATGATACTGATTTTTCCTGATCTTTGGGGAGGCCTTGCAAGGCCTCTTTAGGGGGATCACAAAATTTTAACTATGTCTTCAGCTGCTGGGTGATAATTATATGCTAATTATAAGGAATGGAAGAGTCCCTGAAGAAGTCTGTTGGTAAAAATATATTTTTTAAATATGTCAAGGAGTGCCTAGAGGAGAGGATAAATGTGCCTTTTGGAAACATGATATTTAATTAAATGCATGAATACTGACTAAAACCAAACAGTTTAAGTGAAACATTGAAAAGATTTGGCAGCAATATACCTTCCATCTTGGAAGCTGCTGATCCTGTATCTGTTTTCATAAACCACTTAAAAATAGAAAGCCTAATTTTCCTTCTTTATTCAGAGAGAGCTCCCATGAACTTCCAATGAAAACTGCAGGATCAAATCAAATGATGAATCATGGAGACCTGGTTATACACCTCTCAAGGTGAACAGCCATGTGGCCTGACACCCGGGTGAAAAAGGTCCATCTCAGTCCACCGACAAACTACAAACACACTTTAGCAAAATACAAATCTTCACTAAAGCTCATCGTGCAATAATGTACAATATCTTTCTTTCCTCTCAAGGCTCGTTTCTTTGTATGCCAGTATTAAATTGGTCAACGATTGAGTCCCAGTTCAGTGGTAGCTGAGAAGTACTTTACCATCTCTACTTCAAAAGACGTCAAGTATTCTTTTTATTACTCTCCACTGCTGAGATGTCTCACTGCACCTTGGGCACAACTAGCACCACTGGATTAGTGGAAGTACATAGGCTACTTGGTAAGGCTGCTACAGGTTCCTCCTGTATGCTTAATAACAACAATTTAAAATAAAAATGCCAGGAAACATTAGAGCTTGCAGCCTTTGGGGAACGGACTTGAGTTTTGTATGTGTACACTGTATGAAACATTAAATTCTCGTCCTAATGGGAAAGCCAGTGAACTACTGAAACTATTCCAAGTTTTCTAAAGTTTTTTGTTAACTTACAGAAGCATTTACAAAACTCATGAGAAACAGAGTTTAAGTGTCAAATGATTCCCTTACTCAGGCAGGAAAAGCCGTTCAAAAACTCCTGCTCCTTACCACATGACAAAAAGTCCCTTACACAATACCGTCTGTATTGAGTAAAAATAACTTTACTCACAGCTTCCTCAAGCTATTTTTAAATATCCACATGCAATTCAGTCACAACTAAATTCTCATGTGTTAGTGTTCCATTACTAAAAAACCTAATAAATTATATTAGTGATATAAAAACATCAATGAAACCAAGTAAGATAGAACCTGACAGGGTTCTTCCAGTGACGTTTCTGGGAGGTGCTCCAACTTCTGGGAGCAGAAAGGAAAACAACAGATAGGAAGTTTTTGAATTACACACTCTTCACTAGATGTAGGTCAAAAATATGATAATTTGGGACATATTTAAAAACTGGGTATCAGAAAAATTATACATTCATTTTTCTAACACACTGAGCTGCATGCCTAGGTAGCAGTACTACCCACAAGAGAGAGCAGTAGAGGGCTTTCTAGAAAATACACATTTATTAAAAATACATAAATTGAGAACACAAGAGAACACACAATTTCCATTATATAAGCAGCATATATATTTCTGAGTTTGCTACACTATCTGGCCAGATAATCTAGAACTTGTTCAGCACACAAAATTATGTCCTGTTTTACCAACCAATTATTTAAATCCAAAACCAGTTGTTGAATTTTGCAACCTATATGTCCTATTGGGCAATGTAAAAAATAGTTTTAAGAAAAGCATTTTAACAAAAGATATACTTAAACAATATGTTTGGTTTAATATACAAAGAAATATTCTTTTTTTCCACTCAGTTCTGCTATTACCTGAATTTTGAGGATGTGTCAGTGGTATCACTATCACCTAGACCAGAAAAACCAGGATTAGAGAGCTCTCTGCTGCAATATCCTGTCACATTGAACTTTTCCAACATTCTTTGAAGACAAAGCAAAACCAGAACAGAAATACCTACATAGAAAAAGGTTGAGGTATTCTCATATCTGTCCTAGTCTGAGGCTTATGTGTTATAAAATGCATTCAATTCACTTCAGTTCACTTTGTAAGGAGTTAATGATGTTGGAGTCTTTTAACTGAGTCAATTACCAGAGACACCCTAAAACTCATGCTTATACAATCATGTATTTACTGTATTACTTAAAACAGACTGATAAAAAACTTCCCCAAAAAACAAAAAAACCCAAACAAAAATAGACATACAAACAAAAAACACTAATACGTGAGTATATTGTGAGAGAGAGTATGCACTCACAACAGGAGATCTTGCTGCCACTTCTGCACAAAACCACATTAATATTCCTCATCCCAATTCTGCCAGCAACCACGGCTGAGGCTGATTACTAAAGGGGCAGAGCTGGCAAGAAATGCCATTGCCTGATTCCCAGCTGAGGCAGCTTAACAGGAGTGTCATTTAGGGTAGTAGCTTTATCACCTGGATACATTTGCTGAGACCTGGAACAAGACCAAAATTGCCTGCAGAGGGTAATAACTTATGTCCTCTGTCATCATAATTCGAATTCAAACCAGCCACCTAAGCTCAAAAGGCTTTATTGCTTACTTGGTTTTGATTCAGAAACAGGTAACATCCAGAGTGCTTCAATCACCTTATATGTTAAAAAAAAATTATTCCCTCTCTGAGAACAATTTCTACTCCCCTTTCCAGTTTATTTCTAACAGTGGTTTCACTCCTGAAAACTCATGTTAGCTTTCCCGTTCCTTCTTCAATCCTGTTGGACTCGCACTGTTGTTTTAGCCAGAAAAACAAGACTCACTCCTTTTATCCTCTGTCAGGATTTTTTTTGCATAAAACTCCCAGACTCATACTAATCTGCTAACCAGAAAAATAAAGTGCAGTTTTCATTCTCTTCTGTCTTTCACAGGTTATATATTAAGAAACTCTAAAGCTCTGTTTCCTGTATGTAAACAACATCCTTAAATATCTTAAATCTGCCTTAAAATCTAGTTCCAGTTACAATCATTCAAGTAATTCCATAATGTCAGCTTTTCTACACAACTAACAAATTAGTAACTACAGAAAATAAAGGTAAATAGCTGTTGTGTTGCAGAGGGGAAAAACTATGTGGAAAGGTTCAACATTTTGAAAGAACCCCATACAATCTCTTACAAACCAAAAGTAGTAGGTGCGATGACAGGGGAATAAAAAGTTAGCTCTGCACCTAGCTTATGAAGGTTCTTCACAGCACGCATGATAGAAGAGGGAAGGAGGAAAAAAGAGCTTTTAAAATGAAAGTGTTGTACAGACACAGGTCTATAAATCTGATTTCATACCCAAGTTCCAATTTTGTTACACACTATTAAAAATCAACCCTAACCTGATTTAATGGATACCCAAACAAGGGGGAAATTGGATTCCCCAACCGTAACGTGCCACTGACACTGAGCGATACATAAAAGCAACATGGTCCTGTCCATAATTTACGGCTTGTGCTTCAATTTCAAACCTGCCTTGGGTGAGGCGGAAAAAAACCCAACCAAACAAAAACAAACAAAAATAAAAGCTTACTGCAGATTTTGTGCTTTAAAGATTTATTGAGATAGGAAGACTAAACGGAACTGAAGTACATATAGTAAACAGCACATAAAGACTTAAAAAAAACCAACAACAGCCGGTGAGTGGCACATCACAAGTTTCTGAACAGGGTGGCTGTTCTCACATGCAGCCGCTCATGCCCAGCCGGACACTCCAGTGTCACGCCAGCCAGCCTGTACTCCTAGGACTCAAGGGAAAATCCCCGGCTGCGTGGAGCAGCGTCTCAGCACCTCGCCTGCTGCAAGTCACTAGCCCCCCGGGAGTGCTTCGCACTCTGCGGGAGGGACTCCACCGCGCGGGGACCCTGCGAAGGGACGGGGGTGTCAGCGAGGCGGAGGAGCGGGCGGGCTGCTCCTGCCCCCGCTGCGGCGGAGGCGGCGGGGCCGCACCATGGACAGTGGCTGCTGCCGCTGCCGCCTCCCCTGCCCTGCGCCAGCCGCGGCGGGAGGGCGCGCTGCCCGCCCCGCCACTGCCGCCGGCCTCGCCTCAACCCACTCCCCCGGACCGGCAGAAATGCCCCAGCCGTAAATACCATTAAGAGGCGATGATCTGCGCCATCTGTCCCTCGGACTTACCGCCCTCTCCACCCCCGGCGCCGGATACGAGCTCAGCGGGCACAAAGCGAACGCACCTCCGCGCCCGCTGCCCCCGGCTCCGCGCACCGCCGGAGAGGAGCCCGACCCCCGCCCCGCGGGCACTGCCCCAGCTGGGATGCATTTTGCCGCCTTCCTGTCCTCCCTCTCCGTGTCCCGGTGGTCCCATGTCGCCGCAGAGCCCTACTTTCTGCACATCACGGGGAGCACATCGCGCCCGGCGGTGCCCGGCGCTTCCCCTCGGCCACCTGCCCAGGACTCCGTCACTCGGGGCAGAGCCCGCCCGGAGCGCCCTAGCGAGGCAGCAGCAGGACTCGGATGATAATAATAAATTAAATACTTCAGAGCCCGAGCCCGTCCCAGTGGAAATTCCCGTTAGCGGCAGTGGGTGGGAAGCCCAGAGCCCAGGCGGAGGCTGATTAAATTCTTCCCGGGAAGGGATTAACAGGCACGGGAGCCGGGGATAGCCAAGGCGCGGGGGCTGCCCGCTGCCCCGCACCTCTCTGGCATCCCCCACCCGCCCTTCCCCACGTGGGGTGGAGGGGTGGGATACGCAGGATGCGCGCTCCGTGCCCGCTCCGTTACTTTGTTGCCCACGCTCATGGCGGGGCCGAGCCCCCGTGTTCCAGCTGGCCCCCCCGTCCCGCGGCACCTGCTCTCCCGGGAGTGAGGGGGGCAATCCGCGCCACCGTCACCTCTCACGTCTCGGGGACCACCCTCTCCCGCTCAGCCGGCCCCAAACATGAGCCCTCCAGTCTCTGCCCGGAGCGCCGTGGCGGGGCTGCCCCGAGCAGGTGGCTCCGCACGAGCGGCCACAAGATACCGCGGGGCAACCCCGCGGCGGGGCAGCGGCAGCTCCCATCTTCCGAGACACCCTCCCCGAGACCACCCCCTCCTCGAAACGGAGCCTCCCTGCCCCCACCCCACACTCCTTTTTTTCCCCCCGACTCTCCCGCCTGCCCCGGGCATCGCCGCCTGTAGGGGAACAAAGAGCCGCAGCCCGGCCCGTTCCCCGCCGGCAGTGCTTACCTGCTGCAGGGCCGCCAGCAGCATCAGTGCCAGCGGCGGCAGGATCCGCGGCGGCGCTCCCGCTACTCGGCACATGGAGGCGAGGAGGGGCGGCGGCAGGGCGGCCCCCAGCAGTTCCGGAGCGCGGCTGGAGCCCGTGGAGCGGGGCGAGGGGAGCGGCGGGGAGGGTCGGGCAGCGGCAGCTGCCGGGAGCTGCGGTCGGCGTCTGCCCCGCCTGCCGGAGCCGGCTGCCGCTCTAGCTCATGGGCAAGCGATGCAGCGGAGGAAGAGAGACGGCAGGGAGAGCGTGGGGCGGAGGATGGGTGAAACTCAGCTCTGGGTCAGCCTGCTTGTCTCTCTGCCGAGCCCCCTACGCGGTGCAGAGGGTGGGCAGGGAGGAGGAGGAGGATGGGCGAACAATAGGCTGAGAGAGAAGAAAGAAGTCGCTGCTGCTGCGAGGCCGGTGCGGCGGCGGCTCTCTTCGGCTGGCTGCTTTCCCCACGTCTGGATCGTGCCCACCTCGCTCCTCCCGCCGGTGCCCCCGAGCGGGCTCGGGCAGGCGGCTCCTTTCAGCGCCTCAGCCCGGGCGCACCAGCACCGCCGCTTCGCCGGCCCCAGCCCTGCTGCATGCTCGCCTCGCACTTTCTCTCTCCCTCTTTCTTCTCCTCCCTCCACCCCTCCCCCTGCAGGCAAAGCCCTCCGCCGAAGCACAATGATAACAATACCCCAGCAGCCACTNCCACTGCCTGCCGTGCGCCGGTGTGGGCGCTCGCCCGGTGCCTGCCTGCCTGCTGCTGGCAGCTCCCTCTCCGCCTCCCGTCGCTCCCTGCCGGCCGCACGGCCAATGGGAAAGGCACGGCACAGTGAGCGCCGGGGAAATTCGCCGCTGTGCCTGCGAATAGTGCTGCCCCTCCTCGGTCCCTGGAGAGCGGGCGCTGGGGGCAGCGGGGTAGGCGCCAGCGCCCCTTCGCCCTACAACGCCAACACCTAAGGAGCGGGGCGGGGGAGCGAAATAAATTCCAACCCACAGACTTGGTGTACTGAAANTTTTTTTTGTTTGGTTTGTTGTTTTAATTTTTTTTCCCCCCCTAAACTACCTGCTAAATTTTATCAGCGAATGTTTTCAAAAGCTTGGCTGGGGCTGCAGTGCGCGAGTCCAAAAATGTCAGCGTGCGGAGCGGAGCTGGGGAGTGCTGCTGAGCGAACAGTTAGAGAAGCGAGTACCAGTGCTGGGTCAGTTGCGGAGCTGGTACGGATCTTCTCTCGCCCATAGGTCAATCGGCAAAGT
>VXAU01004097.1:0-49250 GCA_013399695.1 Formicarius rufipectus | reverse complement strand
TCTCTCTCTCTCTCTCTTAGTCCTTGGCTGGAGGAGGGATGGTGCTCTGAGCTGGGGACTCCTTGCACCCGGACTGGCAGCTGTTGGCTCCCTCAGGAAGCCTGCTGCAAAAGTCCCGGGTAGCAAATCTCTCTCTCTCTTTCCCTCTCTCTCTCTGTCTCTCTCTTAAGCACCAGGAAACTCTGAAAGCCAGGGATTGGAAATGGGAGAAAAAGGGAAGGAGACCAAACTCCCAGGGCAGAGGTTTCTCCCAGCGAAAAGAAAACCCATCTTTCTCTCCTCCCACAGCAGTCCTGCTCCCCCGCAAGCCAAAAACCAAAAGTGCCCCCTTCCCTTACCACACCCCAGTGATTTACCATTGCTAGGTAACCCCTTCACCCATCACCTGCCCCTTTGTTAGTAGCAGTGGAGATAGATAAGGGCAATTAACTACTCGTTTAGTGGGAGAGGAAGGAAAAATTCCACAAGATTCTAAAACTATAACACTCTTCATCCATAATATCTACCTTCTTGGCCTTTTCCCCACTCAACCCTAGTCATTAAGCACCAGACAATCAAAGCACTCCCTTACGTACAGGGCTACCTCACTGCCTCTCCTTCCTTGCTTGTTCCTTCTTAGGTGTTTATAGCCATTATTACAGCACTCCAGTTTTATGTGTCACCCCACCATGTTTCCATGATGGCAACTGTGTCATGGTTTTCATGCTGCACAGCAGTTTCCAGCTCCTCTCATTTGCTACCCATGCTGCATGCATTGATGTCGGTGCACTTTAGTTGGGCTATTGATCCTACCTGCAACCTTTTAATGGGGAGAAGCCATAATTCCTGTGTGACCATTCTGAGTGTTTCCATAGTTTCTAACATATAAATAATCTTTGCACCCATGCTGTCACATGGATCTCCGTCCCCTACCTCCACTGAGACAATGATGGAAGCAGTTTTGATGCAGGGCACAGTCCTAGTTAACCTCAGTAACACCTCCATGGTAGCTGAACCATCATTCTTGTCATTGTTCAGTTCCACTTCAGAGCCCCATACCTCTTAGGGGAAGTTGGGACAGTCATAGAGGACTAGCACCTGCTCTGTCAGGCAGGAACTTGTCACCATTTCCCACTTCAGTCTCTTCAGTCACTGTTCAGCTAGAGAGAGAGGTGGGTGCTGGCCAAAAGCAAACTTCTGACTGTTGCTTTTCTTCCTCCTATGTTCCTAAAAAGTTAAACACTTTTGGTCTTTTAATTGCTCTGTTTTCATTTGACAGTGACTTTGTAATGCACGTAAACAACCATTCATTCTTCTGCTTTTCAACTTCAATGATCATGTTTTATGAAAGAATACAAATCTGTAAAAGGTACAGTATCTATTCACACTGTCTCCCTCCAAATATCTTAGAGGTCCTGCTGAAGCAAGTGCTGATGCAAAGTGCTCATCAGAAAATAATTTCTAAGTTTGTTTTCTTCCTGGTATCACATGTCTAAAGAATCCTGTATAAAATAATTTTAACTTGGGTGTCTTTTCTCACTGGTAAAGAGAAGCTTATTATGGAATAAACCTTAATTTAATACAAGGCTCATTATGGAATAGCAATTTCCTTCAATTAATTTCTGTGAGAACCTTTTAAAAGTTGCATGTTTCTGAGACCCAGTCTCCTGGTCACCATTTCTCCTGAGGCAAAAAAGCATGTGCTCAGGTGTCACTTCAGTATGAAGATGCCATGTGACTACAGGTTACACTTGGACTCAGGGAATTTAAAATGTTTGTGAGTTCTCTGCTTTCCTCCAAAAATTTAACAAATCAGGAGTTTGGAGGAAAAAAGACAATCAAACATTATATTTTGGAGAGAAAGGATGCTTATTGTAGTGACAGATCAGCAGGAAAAATAATGAAAAACATTGGCTCATGGTTTCTTTAGTGTGCTCCGTTTTTCCAGCAACTGAGGTTTCATAACATAAACAGTCAAATTCACATTACAGAGACAATTCAGACACATTTTAAGATACTGCAAACTGCTTGCCCTTAATCAGTCACTGCAGAATGCTATTAATGTTACAGTGTATTTTATAATTACTTGTAGGTGTAATAAAAAGAACTGAAAGCTAAGTGCACAGACTTCAAGGAAGAAAAACTCTCCAGTGCCTTCTCAAATGGTTGGTATTTCCCTTTATTCTTCCAGCAGCTGGAGTGCATATATGGTTGAGAGTAAAATGAGGAAAAGATCACAGTGAAGAGCACCCTTGTGCATCTTTTCAGTTTGTCTATTGGCTGTTTTGAGTAAGATTCTATACCTCAGGAAAGTCTTGCTTCTGGGTAACATCCTCAAAAGTAAAAACAACTTTGGTAGTATTAGCAACCATCAAATTCATTTCCTTTTTGTTTTTCTTTGTCTGCCTAGCCACCAAAATCTAACACATTACTGATTGAAGAACCACTTATTGTCACAGAAACATTAAGCAGAAGAAAATAATTTCTAAAATAGTTCAGCCTCTCAAGGGACATCAAAAGAAATCGTAAGGCAGAAGAGTAGCTGGAAATGGCACCCAAAAAAACTATGGGAAAGGTGGCAAAGAGGAAGAGGGTTATTTTATGTTGTTAGCTCCAATGCTACGAAGAGAGATCACCAAGTGCTGTCATGCTGCTGCTGGTGTAAACGGGATAGCTGTTCTCTAGTGAGAAGCAAAGATCTCCACAGGAAAAGAAAGAAGAAAAGGTATGTTCAGGGGATTATTGTATTTGCTCTAAGAGAGAGATGAAGAGACAGCTGAGAAGCAAATAGCTTCTTATGATAGGACCAAGAGATCAAACTGGAGAAAAGGGGTCAGGAAGGGGACAAAATGAAGATGAATGGAGAAATTATGCCAGTGGAAATCTTCAGCAAAAGACTGAGCAGCATGGCTTCAAGCTCTGCTACTGTCACTGTGGGAAGCACCCTTTCAAAAAATGGCTATAGGACCTTCTCACAGCAATCACTTGCTCCTTACTTTCCTTCTTTCAGAATAAAACAGTTCTTTCCATATATCCTTGGGGAAAATTCAGCATTTAACCATAAGTGGTCCAAAAGCATTTTCCAATTTTAAACTAATCAAAATGAAGCCAAACTATTGTTTTTTTCTGTCTCAGGAACACAGAGGAAGAACCATATGTTGGAGAACTGAAAATAAATCAGATATTCCCTACTGAGGTGCAAATTATTAACAACATTAGTATCCACATTATCCAGAGAGCAGATTTTCCTTTGGACACTGCTGGAAATGAACCCCAGTTCTTGGCAATATTGAGGTTTCCACATTAATGTTAGTGGAACTTCCTTAATAACTGATGAGGCCCTGCAGCAAAATAAAAAATAACTTGTCCTGCAGAGGAAGATTTTAAAAAATGAAGGTTAGCCATATACATCCCTATATGAGTCCTAATGGAATTAAGAATGCAATTATAGAATGTACTATAGGTCTTCCTGAACAGCTAAAGTTACTGATATGACACAACAACACTGCTCCTTCCATTACTTACTGATTTTTCCTGACTTCTTCACTGTGATCTGCTAAAGACAAGCAAGTAGAATTTAAGTGAACTTTCTGATGACAGTGAGATGTGGAAACACCCATGCAGATACATAGAAAAGCAACCTTTGTCATCTTGGAATTTTACTGCCGTTGTTGATGGCATCATTGCTTTGGTCCTTGTCACTGTGGCTAACTTGTCTCAGGAGCAGAAGCCAGGAAAGCTGTACCATGTTCTATTGAATTATCTGCTGAACCTGTTACTCCTCTTCCAACCTTGATGTCTGAAGGTAAACAATACTGCATGGTGATATCAATCTGCTATAAAAGTCCAGTTGTATAAATAAGGTTTTTATTCAGAGCATTAATCAAGATTTCTTCAAGTGTCCCGAAAGCTGTTCAAAAACAGAAATGCAAAAGTGATGTTTGTCAAAAAAACAATGACAAGAGTGTTAGCCTGAGTCACAGTTTGCAATTCTTTTCTTCAGGGACTATTCTCCACTGAGAAAAAACCAAATGCATAGGATAGAGGCGTGGCCTCAGAAAGGTGTATGTGAAGTAGTTGTCCAGTTAATTTTACTTGGTATTGTTCGCTAAAACCTGTACAAGAAAGTCTTATTAAAGTACTGAGAAAGTTTATGTTATTGAATGCCATGTGTCTCCCCTAGCTCATTCTTGTCTAAAAACTGGGCAAAACCCCCTGAACCACAGGAGTACAGATTAAGATTCAATTAGTGAGATCATTGAAGAAGTTAGTGTATTTTATTTACATGAATAAAATATAAGGCAAAATCCCACTGAGTAGAATTATATCAGTGTTTAGTACGAAATAATGTACATTATTCTAGCCATATGAAGTAATGATGGGGTATGGTACCAATACATTTTAAGAATGCTTTGCATAGTCCTAGCAAAAAATTTGAACGTTACCAGTGTCAGCTGAAGGACAGCACTAATTTGCTTGAAGTCATGCTGGGCCTGAAGAAAACTCCTAATGCAAAATATTGAATATTATATCAATGAAGGCTTTTGTTTGTTTCACAGTAAAAGAAAATGAAATAATAATGATCTGGTTCCGATGAGGCACTCCACCCAGATAATGATTCATCTCAATCAAAATAAAATAAGAAAAGACCAAAACCAAACACTCCTCCACCACCTACCCCCCCCCTCCAAAAAAGAAATTAAATAAAAATCACTTTTACAAATAGAATAAACCAAACCCGGTTACTCTGTTTGTGGTGGATGGAAGAATCAGAAATAGAACTCTGGCCAGCCAATACATTAATCTATCTACATAACCATCGTAGCTTTATAGATCTTTAACAAACGAACAACCTGTTCCTGTATATTTGTGGAGAAGTGCACAGAAAAGATGTGAGGATATCTCCTTAATCCTTACAGGGCAAATAAATTTTAAAATAAGTTCCCAAAGACATTTTATTTTTGTTATACTAAAGGCATTAAGCAATGTCTTTTTTTTAAAGTGTCTTGCCAGCTGTTCAAACATGTAACAAAACTACTCCTTCAAGCACCTTAACAACTGACAAACTTGAAGCTGGGGAGGTCTAAGAGGGTTAAAGAAGCCTGCACCTGATTTACATTGCTACCCTTATGACCAATTTTTTTCGACTGCTAATACTCCATTATAAAAGCTTTAAGTTTCCATAAGAGTTAAATCAAGCACTGTACAGAGAAATAAAGCAAACAGACAAACAAAAACCAAACAAACACAAACAAACAAAAAATTGGAATTTTTGCACCCCTTGGAAATTAGGCACTGAGACAACAGTTTTCTTAAACTCACTGAAGAAGCCTGCTGATGAACTGGCTGATAAAATCCACAAGTCACTCAAAAAAATAAAAGGACCCGTGAATATTTTGAGGGTATGCTAAATGGTCACATTTGAATCCTCCTTCTCCCTGGTGAATCCCAGGCAATATTTGCTGCTAGGACTGAGTCCTTTGACTTTTATTGTCTTTAAATTTGTCATGATCTGAGAATCTGACATTCTTCTGGCCCCTACTGCAGGGAGTGAACAGTGTGCCCTTTCCTGTATTGACCTTTAGATGCTTCTTTGCTAGCCTTGATCCTCTGTGTCCAAGATTTATCCTAATTCCTTGAATTCAGTTCAATCTTCATTTAACTCCATTTAAGTTATCTCTTAAATTCTGAGCAAATGTTGAATGAAGAACTTGCTACTATATTATTAAACAAATGCAGCCAAGATGATTAGACTTGAACAGCTGAATGGTGTTGAGGCTCTTGTTCTAAAGATTGTTATAGGGGTTTTTGTTTTGTTTTGTTTTGTTTTGTTTTTAATTTATCTAAAAGTGACATATTGCTAAAGACAATCAATTTTACAGCAGAATATAAAGGCTAATACTTACTAGTCAGTGCTCCAGCCAGTTACATCTGCATGTATGAATTACATGCTGTACTCCTAAAAAAAATAAAATTGCAAAAGCACACCATGAGTCAATTTTTAAAGACTAACAATTCTGTCAGTATGTGTCCTTTTAACTGAAGACTTTTTTTCTTCGGGTCTCTTCAGTAAAAGGATAAGTTCTTTAAAATAACAAAGTTAATTGTAGCTAACGCCAAAATGATACATAAAAGATTGGACTCTCTACAGGAGGCTATTTTTTCAACTGATAAAAGGAGAGAGATGTCTGACAGAGTAATGGGATTAATTTTAAAAACTTGCTCAACTTTGGTCATTATGTCCAAAAGCAATGACATGATTACAGTTGTCTTTAAAGAAAGTACAAAAGTTTAATTTTAGGGAAAACAGTGGAAATGCTAAGACAATAGACATTTGACTTGCTTTGATGATTTAATGGACAGTTTATCTACCTTTCAAATTGATGGCTGACAATTGAAAAGGGTACATTTAAAATAAATTGTCTGGATTTCACAGTCTCAACTACTACAGGCTTTATTGGAAATTGTACTGTTAATATTTTTGGTAACAAGTCCAAATTTTCTTGAGTAATTGTTTTGAATACCACCAACTTTCCCTGTCAAGTAGCATGGGCAAGGAACACACAACTTTACTGTACTGATCTGAAAGGAAAAGCCAGTCACGTTTAAGACAATTCTCTTTGAAAGCGAGGTCCTGATCACCTTGAAATTAGTTTACTTTCAAGAAATTTAAGGTGATATTTTGTCACATGAATACACAGCTGTCTGAAAAGAAACCTTTACATTTTCACACACTGAAGCAGGATAATGATATTATAAGAATCTATTTTGAATTTCCCGACCTTCACAGAATTGAAGTTTCAACTTTAATCAGTGCTAACATAGTTTTTCTTTCCCCCTCCCCTTTTCAAAATACAATAAGATTTTATTTGAATATTGTAGTGTGGGTTGTAAAATACCAGACAATTGAAGTGGCAAGTCTCCAGGATCTAACCATGCTAAGGGAATGGAAGAGATAAATTACCTTTCTTGAAGAAGTGAGGAATTGCTTCATGTTTAAAACTTTTCTGCTATTGAGAATGAAAAACAAACCCTTGGATTTTGCACTGTGACCTCATTACAATCTCCACGAAGAGAATCACATAAATGTTCACTAGAGTAGGCCTTCACACAAAATGGGCTTTGAAACAATTTCCAGAGAGGGTGGTGGCTTTGCCAGATCAAAAAATAACATTTTTGAAAGCTGTTTTGGGAGCAGGTATATTATTATGCATTGCAGTAACTGAAATCTTCCAACTTTTGTTGTTTTAAGCAAAATAAATGTTTGGAACATTTTAGATTAATATTAATATAACTTCTATCTGTTTTACAGAGGACATTTGTAAAATCAATAAAGTATGCTTTGAGAAGCATTCCTGTTAAACCAGAAACTTTTAAGCACAAATATTGTTATTCTAGAGGATTTATCTGCCTCTTTCCATGTAATAAAAGAGTCCTAACATTAATAAAAGAAACCTAATTAAATAAGTACCTCTGCTTAGAACATTAGCTGCAATACTAAGTCCTCGTCATCGTTAAATTTTAAATCTTCGTTGCCAAATACACATGAGACCAAATAAATCATTTTGTATAAATGCAGAAACCTTTCTCCCCCAGATTCCTTTCTTTTCCTCTCCAAGACTTTTTCATGCTATTTTAGTGGTAGCATAACACTTTAACTTCTTTGTGCTGCAGTTTGCTGATATGAAGTTTTATTATACATGTTAATATAGGGAAGCTACAAAAAAGTTGCTTGATCTCCTTCCAGGTTTTAAATACCAATTTTAGGCAGCAATAGTCTCATTCACTAATTACTGTTTATTTCTTCCAAGCTGCTATATTTTTCCTTTTCTTATTTCTCTCTTTGCCACAGCTGAGTCTTTTTAACTGTCTTTAATTTTTCATTCTGCTCAGGTCAGTTTTATTTTCCTCCTTACCTCAACTTTAATAATATTTGGACAGAAAAATACTGAGCACTGTGTTATTTTTGGCTTTTGATAAAAGTAGGCAATACATTCTAGCTTTGCATTAAAACGAAGGTTAAGTAGTGTTATAAGTAAGGTGTTGACCAAACTCCAAAATCTACTTAGCTAAATTTTTTTTTTTTTCAAGAGGTCTTACTCATATTCAAACATAATTCTCACTGATGCAAAGCTGTGGTCTCCAATTGCTAAAGATAAAAAAAAAATCAGTTATCTTTTCCATTAAGAAGTTAAAAAAAAAGAAAAAGAAAAAAGAAACAGAAGGGAACAACCTTTTTTTTCTACTTCTGAAGATGGTATCTTCTTATTTGAAGTGCTTTTAACATGAAACAGCAATGGTGTCCTACCCTGCAGCCTTTCCCTCAACTTTGCCTCTTAAGTCAAGAAATGGAAATGGAAACATTAATGAAGTTCTTGCTTTTATTTTTCAGACCTGGGGTCTCTTCAGGCATCCTGGAGGCTTTTCTTGAACTGCTTAATGCTTCAAGGGAAAGTATAAACTTTCTTATACTGTTCTAGTGTTACCAAAGTGAACTTTAATTAGTTGACATGTACTCAAGGAGGGAAGCCATTGTCTCACTTTGTACTTCTCTGTGTGTATCTATGTGGTCTTAGCGCATGTGATCATGACAAAATGGGTTCTTCATTCTGATCCAAGACTAAAAATTGGTCACAACTTCATAAAAAATGTGTTCATTTTCTCTCATCACCTGTTTTCTTCTCTGCACAGTTTTTTTTTTTTTTCATCTTTCTCTAATTCCTACGCTGTATTCATAATGCAGTGAAATGACAAGGTACTCAAAATAAAATAACTTAGTATTAGATAATCCAACTACTAAAATCATGGGCTGTTTTCCCCCTAGTTCCATTCTTCTTTATATTCAAACAATATTAATGATAGTAATAAGACATTATACAAAATTTCCATGGAAGGTGAAATGTAACTGCAGCTTACTAATCAACTTAGAAATCCTGTTTTGACATACCCATGTTACTGACACTGCTTACCAGGTTTCTGCTGGGTTAGGGAGTTTTTGTTCTAAGCACAAAGAAGAAAAGTAATTCTGAGCTAATGAGGCTAACTTTAGACTTAGCAGAGGGAGTGAAAGTAGGAAGTTACTCTTCATCTTCAAGGATGGTGAAGGGAGACTGTGTACATTCCATCCTTGAGAATATCTTGAGTCTGATAAGATTTGACTTATGAGACCAATACTACAGATGTTACAGTTGAATGAACCTTTTAAGATAACCAAGAAAAGGGGGCTCTGTAAATTGAGTAGATGCTGTCTTGTGTGTTCGCAAATTTCTAAATTTCCAAATTTCAGAAAAGTTAGAGGAGAAACAAGACTTAGGGCTTTTCAGCGGTCCACTATTAGATAGTACTTAAAATAAACATTGGCTTATGTTGTTGAAGATCTGATAAGTACTTACATTTGAGTTATTTTTTTGAACACTCCACTGAAGTTTAAATTAGAACAGACAGATTGGAAGTGCCATAGAAAGTTTTATTTTAAAAGTAACTTGCATATAAATCCATATGAAAAGCTTTCAGTATCTAACTGAATAAATACAGCAGAACACCCATAAAGAATCTTGAAAATCTTTGCTACAATTTTGTATTACTTTGTTGTAACATTTATGTTAAATAGGCCACTTTAATCTCATCTCTTTAAGTTTCACATGAGCCTGTTAGATCTTCAGTTCCATCTTCCCTCCACATACCTACTACTTCACCCAGGTGTAAAAGATTTTAAAATTCCTATTTCTCTTTGTTCACTAAGCTGGATAAGAGCACACCTTTCCATCACAGAGAAGAAAGAACTTTTATAATGACAAAATAATTAAGTACAGTTTCACAATGTGACTGAAATATATCCTTCTCGAATTGAGTAGCTAACAGTAAATATCAGCACCTTCAAAGCACTGCAGTCTCTCTTTGAATCATTCTTCGTATCTCATCACCTGACTTGTCAGGGATTTTTGTTGTCATGTATGCAGCAAAAATGAGAAATGTTTAAGCTGGAGCTGTGGTGTGGAAAGCATGGTCTGAAGGAGATAGACGTAGAGGCTATAAACTTCTGACAATTTGTGTTACTTTGTACAGCTGAAATTAAGTCAATTAAGTCATAGGATTTGCCTTAAAAAAATTAAACCAGTATTGTCTCTACAAATGCATTCTCACATCTCTTCTAGACAGGTAGTTTTCTGCTTTCAGCTTTACAAAAAAATAGTTGTAAAAAGCAAACATTGGATCAAAACCAGACGTTCTTTCCTTCTAAAACTGTGGCAGGGTGAACAGAAAAATTATTCTCCTTTCCACTTCCAGTATCCTTTTACATGGTCCCTAATGTGATCAGAATTTCATTCTTTTCAAGTTTCACAACTACAATGTTTTTCAGTCCAGAAATTAATTTCTAAACACAGCAACAATAAGATTTCCTTTAAAAAGTAGCAAATCCAGAGATTTTGCTTGATTTGTTGATTTTTTTAATGTCTGAACTTAACAATAATTCAGTCTTATATGATTTATTTGATTACAGAGTTTTTTATCATCGATGCATCAATGGCCATTTTGTTGTCCTGGCTGCTACTGATGGGTCATAGACTTCTCTCTACTGTCTGTCCAGTCACATGCTGTTCAACCATCGCCAAAACCATCTTCACATTTTCCACTAATAAAATTGCAGTATAGAGAAATTGTCACATTTATAGTGTTACTAGAAATAATAACCCTTTGAGACTTAATATACGAAAAGGACAAATAAAACTGCATCCCTCAAGATGGCTAAGGCTGTGAAACTCAGCTTTAAAGACTGTTTTTTCTTTACATTGCTTTTGCTTTCAGACTTTACCATTGCTTCATCTTGTGCTGAAGAAAACATAAATTGCTCAACAACAGAGTCAAATTTAAGAGAATTTCCAACTCCTAAAAGGGATTAAAGTATACTCAATGTCATGAGCATTTGTTAGAAAACCTGCTTTACTCACATCTTTTGCATCCTCCCACCCACAGAACCAAGTGTAAAAACTGAATTGTGTATTAGTATGGGAAGAGAAAACCACAAAATCAAGAAAGTTAGTGTTTGGAGAGCAGGTAAGTGTGCATAACAACATTTTCTATCTACCTTCTTTATTTTTTTTTTTTCCATGGTGCATTTCTATGTTGACATCTCCTGAAAAGTTCTAATTTTACATAAAGGAAGAAGACATAAGGAGGACTGTAATTTTTTCTCAGTGGGAAACATGTTGTACAATCTTTAGGGAAGATTGCTGAGGGAATGAAAGAGCTCAGTTTCTTCCATTAAACAGCTCCGGTTTTATGTGTCAACCAAAGAGAGAAGAATGGCTCCTCTACCAGGTAATCTGCTTCTGTGGGCTACCTGGTGATGCTGCACACTGCACACATCTCTGAATCAGCATTGATACTGCTATCAGATCACACCATTATCTCTCTACCATGAAGGTCTTTGCATCTGCATTCTAATGCACTTAACCTGTGTTATTTATATAATTGTGAAACACAATGGCAAGTAGCTCTCAGAAAAATGTTTATGCAATTCCCATAAAGTTTGAACTTTATGGACTGGGTACAAACAAATGCAGGTTTCTTTTAAGTATCTGGCACAGAAAATCTAAGCATGTTGTTATGGTTGTATGACAAACTGTGCTTTAGATCCTGCTAGGATATTTATTAAGTGACAGGCTTATTTTCCTTTACCCTTCACAAAAGATGAAATCTTAGAGTCCCATAGCACGGTATTCTCAGCTGTGTTTGCATTAGGGACCAAGTTATATCCAGCAAAAGCAAAATCTTTCCTGCCAAAGAGTATGTTCAGTGCACTGAGTAAAAAATGCCAAATTGAGGTATTTATTCATTCATTCAAAAGAACACAGAACAGCAGGAAAAAGATAAAAAGTTAGCCATAGGCCCATATTTCCTCTTAGCTACACCTTAATCTTTACCTTCAATGCTTGGTAAAACAACTTTCACCCAGTTCTGGTCTGGGCAAAATTAACTAAGCTTCTGCATTGTGCTTTATTGAACTAGGTGTAACTGTTCAGTGATGTAGTGACAGCCTTAGGTCAAGAGGATTAAACTGAGCAGTGCTTACAGCTGTTTGTCATACGTTTTCATCCAGGTAGTGGACAGCATTTGGCTGTCTCTAAATCTTATAAAAAGTAGAAAGTAGGTTAAGCATCACAACTGGCAATACCACAGGAGGACATCAGTCCTAGAGACCCCAAGTCTGAGTTTTAAATCAGTGAGTTTTCTTTGGAATTCCACTGTACAGAATTAGTCCTGCACAGCCTTTCTTTTAAATACCATGGAACATAAATTTATTATGCAAAGGGGGAAAAAATATATTGAAATCTTGCTGTGCATATTTGGTGAGCAAGAAAGCTGCAGTATTTTAAAAGAAACTAGTGTACTAGATGGTGGAGTGAATTCAGTTCTAGGTGTTAATTTCAGGAATGATGTAGGCTAGCTAAAAGTAGAAGAATTAATGTAACCTAGAATTTAAGAAACTTCTTGTTCCAGGAAAAACTGCATCAGGAGATGTTTTCCATAAGGAAAAGAGACAGGGGAAGGACGTGATTACAAACTTCAAATATTTAAATAGTTGCTTGATATTCTTTATGTCCATGGAAATTAATGTAGCATAGGAAAAGAGAATGTGCAAGGCATAGGTGAGGAATAAAGTGCTCTATGGGTTCCCAGGTGCCCATGTCTCATAATAAGAACTGGGAGAGGAGAGTTGTTGTTGTTGGCTAGACTTCACAAACGAAGATCTTGGGATATGCCTGCGCAATAGATTTTTTAGGTGAGGCACAGTGTGCGTGGAACTGGCCCCACTCCCTTTACTCCTGAGGTTCATCTTGCCACGGCCGAGCACGCTCGGACGGTGACAGCGAGTTCCTTGGAATTCGAACCGGTGTCCTCAGAGGAGGAGCCGGCTCCACAGGCGATGACTTACACCATTCGGCCAACGCCCACCACCCATTTCAGATTAAATCTTCACTTTCCGGAAAACAATTCATTTCAGATGCCATTTTAAACTGATACCTAGTTCTTACTGATTTTTATTTCCCTACATGAAGGTTTCGATAACATTAAAGAAAAAAACCAGCAAACAGAAAAGCAGAAAAGCAATAATGTCAGGTTGTTGAGCAATCTTGGGAGCCCACGTGGGTCAGAGCACCAGGGGAAGACCTCGCCTTTTCCTCTCTGCCACCGAATGACACAAATGTGGCACTGCAGCCACGCCTGCAACAGGGAGAGGAGAGTATGATCTAATTAAGGGCCACCGAGATAAGCTAGATGTATGGGTCTGTATGGGAAACCTTGGAAGGTATTGGGAGGACTGGTCACTATGAGGCTTTGTCATCTTTGAACTCATGTACCACCAGTGTTCTCACTTGCACGTGCAGTGAGATCTTCACTGTCTCACAACTTGACAATCAAAGTTGGGGCACAATTCTTGCTATCCATTAAGTTGTCTAACACTTAACATGTTAAAACTCTAAGAATTTCACCACTTAAATTTCTTTAATTACTTTAAGATGACATGATGCTATTTATGCACATTAACATGATACTATTTATGAATGTTAACATGCTGCTACTTATGAACAAGTGCATTAAAGTAAGATTTGCTGCAAATTTCTTACCACATCAGTGGCTTTTTTTTTTTTTTTTAATTCTGGACCTAATTTCTTGACCTCTTTTTGTTCATAGCTGGGGTCAGCTGTACCCAGACATTCCTATTCTCCCATCTTTCTTCCTGAGCTTCTCAAATATGAGTCAGCCTGGTCTAGAGTTGCACTTGGAGCAGCAAGCTGAAAAGTGGAGTGTATTAACACTCTGCTAATTTGCCTCTCTGGCTGCCAAGCCAAAGCACACGCACAACTTCCTAGCTTGGAGTACAGCCAGGATAAATCTATGACTACACTTATCCAAGCAGATACACATTTCAACATCTAATTCCTTTTTATGAACATCATTTTAAAAGCCCTTTCCTCTTTCAGTGTAGGAAACTTCTCTCTCTGTACATGTCTTAGAATCAGTGTTGCTGAAGGCAGTGGGAAAGAGCAGCCATTTTGAAAGAGAATAATTCCTTTGATTCACTAGGAAAAAGAACGGACTTCTGGTGAAAGTAAGTTTCAGCTCTGTGGTTTTATTGTTAGTTCAAGCATTAGCAACGGTAAGAAGGGCAGGATAAGGAAGGGTGAGTGTGTAGATGTCCATTTAAAGAGCATAGCAGACAAGACCATGTGTCAGGGATATGCAGGAAGGGCAGGGAGTTGTGAGGAAGTCTAGTATGGACAACTCAGCCACCTGGGCTCCTGTGCCACTAGAGGAACAAAGAAAAGGCACTTGCATAGGTCCCAGGGAGTAATTTCTTTTAATAAATATTCCACTAAAGGTGAGGATCCAGATGAATGTCTCAGTCATGACCTGAGGTTATAGCATAATTTCACAGGACAGTGTAGATCAGAAATGGGTTGATTGTGATCCTCTGCTGTCCATGGCCAGTGCATAGTTTTTAAATTTAACTTTTAACATTTTATATTTATATACATGTTGTACTTCTAAGCTCTATTTTGACTATGTAGTGTATGATGGTTTGGGGCAGAAAACTACAGAGGTGTTGGTTGGGCATGATTTTCAAGCAGAACCACTTCTTGTGGTTTTGGCAGGAATTTGACAGTGTCAAAAATTGCAAACCAAGACTCAGTCTATAAAATAACATCATCAATCAGTTCATGAGTCAAAATATTTTTTCAATTGTAAGTTTAAGTTAATTAAATCAAACCTTTTAAATAAGTTCATTGGTTGAAATTAATTACACTGTTGATTGAATTGTTTAAATTGATCTGAATTGTATTGGATATTCTTGAGATCTCAGTTTTCTTCTTGATTTAGTGAGGGAAGAGATTATAAAATCTTGACCTCTTTCATTATGATTCAACTACTTCCCATATAGTTTTAATTTCAAACAGTGTAAGAATATGTTTTAGTATAGATTTCAGATATATGCTGTCAACCTTAACTCAGTTTTATTGTAGGTTTTTGTAGCAATTTATTAACCGACACAAATACATTAAGACCATACTGTAAGCCAACCACTGATATAGATAAATTGAGGCTTAAATTCTATCTCAGCTCTTGTTCTCTCCTTCACCTTCCAGCACTACATTGAATGAAATGATTAACATTGATCAGAGGCAGTTGTAGCAGAAAGTGGAAAGATTTGTAAAGGCCATTTTTTCATGTGGTAGCTTAATTCATAGTCTTGTAGACACCCCTAAAGTGTTGTGTCTCCTACATACACAAGTTTTACCTCTCTCATAAAATTGCCCTTGTGTCTGAAAAATAGTACTATCACCCATTAGTCATCACTTGAGAACTTTAGGTGATTTTTTAGTTACCTTGGCTCCACCTCAAGTCTTGTTTGGAAAATAAAAACTGAGGCCCAGCACATGGACTAAAAACCAGATCAAATGTACTCATAGTAAGTTACTTTGTTGAGGATGTGTGCTTAAGATGATGATGATGATGATGATAATGATGACTCTTCCTAAGGACTGATATTTTCCTGTCCAGGTAACTTCCTGCAATAAAGTTGTGATGGCACAAGACAATGGATGATGTTGTCATTTTCTTCAGGGATGTGATAGAGGGACAAAGCACAAAACAGATTTACATTATCATATAGTTCTAATAGGAGAGACACTTCACAAATAAAGTGGTGAAGGAATCTGGCACAAGTTAATGCTCCAAAATAAGTCAGACTGTTTTGACACATACTTCAGCCAAAGTGGACTCAAACATGGCAAAGCACACTGTGTGAAGTATATTCTATTTACCTGTGTGACCTTTGCCTTACTTTGATTTGCCTCCATTTGGCTATATTTCATTTGTGAGATGAGATAATCTAATTGCCATTCTACTGATTAATGCTGAAGATGAAGCAGAGTTATTTTTTTTTTTTTTAGAATATCAGCTTTATCTCTGCATTTCTTAATTTCTCCATAATCCTAATATTTTAAATGCAATGTTCTTGATAGTAGTTTGGGTGGGTTTTTTTAAATAGTATTCCTTTTTCACTGGGGAAAAAACCCAACCAAACAACAAACAAACAAACAAACAACCAAAAAACCAAACCAAACAAACAGAAAAAAACCCCAAACCATGCTAGCTAGCCACATCCATTCTGTGGTATAGCACGTTTTATAACATTATTCATATGCTATGAAGAGATAACAAAAACAAGGTAACTGTATTACCTACTATAGATAGAAAATACCCACAATTTGGCGCAATTCAGCATGTCAAAAGGCAGAGTTAATGAAATATAAGTGAGTAAATAGGAGACACGGGAAAAGGGTAGAAAATGATGCAAATAATCCTAATGCTTTTCAAGACAGATGAAACAGTGCAGGGCTGCCATCATTTGGTGCTAGTAAAGTCTGATACTGTCTTTTCCCCAATTTCTTCTAAATGTGGAAGGACATTTTAGGGAAGTATCAGCACAAATATTTGATATATAGTATTACTAACAGCCTTTAATTAAAACAATCCTTGAAAACTATACAAATGTATATGTGTAGAAATATACAGGTGTGTATTACATGTGAAGATACATACATATATATGTATATATGTGTATATATAGAGATAGATGTGCAAAATGTAGTTAGCTATATATTTTGTATGGAATATTCGTCAGGTTTTAGTTGTAAAAATGACGAGCTTCATCACTCCATATCATCTGTATATGTTTGTAGCTTACTGGTTATAAAAAACACATTTTACTTTGATCTGAAAGGTGAGTGAGATATGGTTTGTTCTGATTCATTCCATGGAAGTATAAATACAACCTGTATTTTAGCCGGAGAATTTTTGTTGTGAGTGGATCGAAAATGATGTATGGAACAGAAAGAACATAGTCTAATCTTTTTTTTTTTAGAAGCTCAACAGGAAACATAGACTATTGGATAAAAAAGCAGTTTAAAAAAAGGTCTCTTTTGATTTGTAAACTGAGTAGATTTAATCTGGACATCACCAGGAGAAAAATAAATACAGTACATGATAGATGTCATTTTTATAGTGTCTTTTTTTTTGACCAAAGTTACAATTTAGCAGTTCTGCTGACATGAGAGATGTTCCAGAGGAGTCTTGTGCCTCACAGAATTTTAACTGCAAACCTTTATACGTAACACATATCTCCTAAGGCAATAAGACACACTGCAATCAACACTAACATCATTTAAAACTGCATCAGCCAGAAACTACAGGTCTGTGTCAGTTACAATTGCTGCCCATTACTGCAATCCTTTGTTATTTTACTACCTATTATTTTACCACTTGTCATGTTACCATCCCAAAGTGGTATGAATGAAGTTTACTTTTTCCAGTAGAAGTAAAATGAAATTTTATTCTTATAGAAATGTTATTATCCATACCGCATTGTTTCAAAATCACGCAGCTTGAGTGATTAGTCCCATATGGGAAAAGAGAACTAGCAATGGTACATCGAGATTTGCAAGACATGGATTTGCTGCAGTAAGACCTCTAGAATAAATGGAGAGCCTGACAGATGATAATTTTAGAGGGAGAGTACAGCATGAGAAATGACAGTAGAAAAGTAAAAGAACTGGAATAAAAGGAGAAGAGAAAGTGAAAAGTGAATAGTGGTACTAAATCCAGCAAAGAGTAGTAAAGGAAAAAAGCAGATCTCCACAAGAGTGAATAAGCCTTTAGTTATCCATAAGTAGTCCCATTACCAATTTAGAATTCATTATGAGCATTAGCATGGCAGCCATCAGCATCATTTCTGGAACCTCCCTAAATGCTTTCTTTCATCCTTGTGAAAACCTCCAAAGCATAGCAATACAGCATGCCTGGCTCAGTGCCAACGCAGAGCTTCTCAGCTGCATGGCAAAAGCAGAGTTACACTGTCAGAAGGCTGGAAAGTGGGGCCAGGCCAACGTCTTCTCCTGTCACTGGGATGGGCAGAGATGGGACAAAGGGGGACCATGGGGAGGGAGACTCATTCCTGCGATGGATGAGGAGACAAGCTGTGTTCTTCACCTCTGACCTCCCACTGGCACCCACTCAGCAGCAAGATTGGCAGCAGTGGTCAGGAAGGTCTCCAAGGCTTTGGCACGGTAGCCTAATTTGCTGAATATCTATTGTTACCCCAACTGTGTTATGGCTGGATTCCCTCTACTGCCAACTGAAAAGTACAGGAGACTGACCAAATCTCTTGATATTTTGGGCATCTCTGGTTTCATAATGTCTGATAATGTGTGAATTGGTGTTCTCAGTGATGATAGCTAAGGAAACAACAGTGTAGATAGATATGTTGAGCTGAGAATATTATCAAATGGCATTTGCTGAAAAATACTTCGAGTATGGCTAAACCCTTGCAAAAATTTTTCCTTAATTTGACTTGTTATTTTAGTTGATAAAGGTTGAAATATTTTAATGTTTAGTAAATGTTTATTTGGTTTTGCCTCAAATATTTAATTAAAAAAATTGATTAAAAACCAGCAATGTAAAATGTGTTAATAAGTGAGAACATCCAAACCAAAGGAAAAACCACCTTTTTAAGTCAGACAAAATGTTTTGTTTTTCAAGAAATAACCCTTTTTTCCTGATATCAACAGTAAAAGGGGGAGAAAGTTTTGAAAAATAGATGCTAAAATGAGAATTATGCCTGTTGCTTCTCTGACAACTGCTGCTCTTTCTTGTGTCCTTGGAAGGCATTTGTGCAGTCCTCCAATATTTGAGTCAACATTGTTGTGTCATTTTATTTTACTCAGGCACTAGGTCCATGTTGCAAATAACTGAGTATCTCTCTCTTAATCAAACATTGAATTTGCCTGGGACTCTTAGAGATTCAAACTCATTTACAAAGACAGCCAGACCAATAAAACATCCTTCATGGTGATCCTCAGAGTGTCTTCATGGAAACAAAATGCTAACAGAGTAATGCTTTCTGAGAAACATGTTGTTTCTCTTGCAAAAAAACAGATGAGTTTGTAGTTAAGTGGGATAAGCTGGTGTTAGTCTGATGGTCTATTGGGAAGAATTTTTGAAAATTGCATTAACCTCTGGGGCAATTCTGGCATAAGACCATATGGCATACTAACACCAAAGCCAAGTTCTAAGCCTAGCAGAATGGTGCTCTCTAATTATGCTTGTAGAAAGTTTCTTAGGGGCTATTAGTGATATAAAAGGACAACACAGTAGATTACCTATTAAAGTTACAATATTAATAACTGTTCATGAGTAGGTATATAATCAACATTCCACCCTCTTCTCCCTTTGCTCTTTCATAAGTATTTCTGTAAAAATAATTTGGTTTTAGGAAGTTTAAATCAGGCTCCTAAACGTCTGTAATTGGTTAAGTTTTGTTCTTGATATGACTTTGGAGATTTATTGAAAAGGAACAGAAAATTGTATACTCTCTGACATCCCCCTTATTCATAATGAAAAAAGAACTTTTGTCTGAATTCTGAATCTTAACTTTTGCATTTCAAGAAGTGCAGAAACATTGTTAATGTTGAACATTTTACACTGCATCACACGGAGATTGGTATATATATGTATATGACCTCATGCTTTTGCATCCTTGTGTCAGTTTTTCATAACTAGATTTCTTGATACTATGAACAGTGAAATGTTCTATGTCCTGATTGTTTTTCCTTCCCTTTCATCTGGATCTCCTGATAAATGTGAAAAAATATTTACTGAAAATGTTTCAACTTTTATAATAAGTGATATTTAAAATGGAGCTTAAAATACAGACTTCTTCCATCTCACCACTTCTGTATCCATTAGGCACCATTCTGTGACAGTGATGAGTTGAAGGAGAAATAATACAGACTTGGTCTTTGCTGGCATTTCCATTAAGACATTTTGGCTTTGAAACTGTGGGAAAAAGCAGCGGCTTATCTGAGTAAAGTCTTACCTGCTGTCAGGGAGCAGTTGGTGCAGGCAAAAACATTGGTCTTTTCTTTGTTTTTGCTTTTCATTTCATCTTGTTGGAGCAGAACAGAATTTTTCATAGAATAATGAAATGGTTTGGGTTGGAAGAAACCTTAAAGATAGATCATCTAGTTCCAATGCCCCAGCATGGGCAGGGACACCTTCCATTAGACCATGTTGCTGAAAGCCCCATCCAACATGGCTATGAACACTTTCAGGGATAGGGCATCCACAGCTCATCCAGACAACCTGTTCTAATGTCTCACCACCCTCACGGTAAAAAAATTTCTTCCTACTGTCTAATCTAAACCTGCCTTCTTTCAGTTTGAATCCATTTCCCCTTCTCTATCACTACATGCCCAATCTGTGCCTCACCAGTTCCCCTGTAGCCCCTCTTAGGTAGTGGAAAGCTGCTCCAAGGTCTCCCCAGAGCCTTTTCTTCTCCAGGCTGAACAACTCCAGTTCACTCAGTCTGTCCTCATAGGATAGGTGCTCCAGACCTCTGATCATCTTCTTGGCCCTCCTCTGGGCTTGCTCCAACAGGTCCATGCCTTCGTCTTGTTGGGGACCCCAGAACTGAACTCAGGATTTCCAGATTAGTAACATTTTGGCCCAGAGAAGCTTTATTGCTAATTATTATTTATTATGCTGAATGACTGTTGGTAATGTGCTGTGTGCAAGCCAGGGAGAAGGTTCCTCAGAAACCTTACAAAAATACTAAGTGTGTGTGTGGTTACTTAGTATTAGCAGCAAAAGAGGAGAGTGGGTAAAAGGCTGTAAAAGTGGTATGTGGCATGATGAGCTTGCAGCACTCTGTAGCTTATATTGTATTTGTTGTGCATGGATATCTGCATTCCTAAGTCCTTGTCTCAGCCTAAAAGATCTGCTTTGAGAACTTAAATGAAGAAGGTGGTCTCTGAAAGAGCCCTGCCTAGACTTGGTGTGTGTTTGGAGAATTATAGCAAGCACAATGAAAATAATGGGAGATGGTGTAGCAAAGCTGGTATTACATACTGAGAGTAGGTGGTCACCAAATAATAGTCAGATAAAACAGCATTAAGCAGACTTGGGGACCAGTGTAGCAAAGAAATGGGACTCAAATGCATTCAAACAGATAAAACAGCAGGAAGCAAACTTGGAGACCAGTGTAGCAAAGAAATGGAAGGCAAATACATTCAAACAGGGATGTTTACAGCACTGGTGTAAACAACAGTGGTTTACGCCACTGATTTACACTGCTGGTGTAAACAAGTATGATTTCTGCAGTAACATCCTGCAAAGCAAATAGAAGCAACACAAACTTTGGTGGGTTCAGAAAAGATATGCTTATGGTAATTAAGTCTTAAAATGGTAAATCTAATGGTGACTATTGTTATTGTTGGCACCATTACTATTATTGTTAGTATTTGCCTGAACAGAAAAAAGTGACCAAGTACTGTGTTTGTGAGGAACAGAGTAGGAAGATTTGGATTTGACAAACAGGAGGCAAGGCAGAAAAAAGTGTACTGCCGTGTACACTTTTAAATACCCCAGTAGTATTTTTCTAGGATGGCATTAGAATACTATTTGGAATACTCATTGTATACCAAATGAGTCTCAGAGCTGCTACATACTTGTGAGCTCACCATCATATCATATTTCCAGATTGTCTCATCAGTCCTGCATGTGTTTTACATCCACTGCAGAAACTGAGAGCCTTATTTCAAGCCTGGCCTTATTCTTTTTAGATATTAAATTGTCTCTGTTCAATGTAGAGTGTTTAGGTTTTTTCATTATTTATGTGCAATAGAGGAATTCTAGAGGAGAGAAAAACCCAACACATAAAAATTGTGTTCCTACTTGGAAAAAGCTTGTCATCTAAGGTATACAGATATTGCATACAACTAACTCAAGTGGCAGACAGTGTAAGGTATGTAAAGCATACAGAGGTGTTCACCACTGCCAGTCTGAGACTTTAGCAGGTGTCTTCTGTGCAGAAGCAGAACAAGGGGCAATAATTGTATAGAAAATGAGAATGTTCATGGTAATTGAGAGCCTGAGAAGAGAGGATCTTCTGAGAAAGGGAGCCCAGGGAAGAAGAATAAGAAGGTGTTCCTTGAGGCAGAATTTTTTTAAGCTAGCGGACAACCTGCTAGATCAGCAGGCCTTGATTCAAATGATGTGGGGAAAAACAAAAAGCTGGAAAGCCCCTCACTACGTCCCTATTGCTGGTAGAGTGAGGATGTCCTGTGCCCTTAGGCAAAGATGCTGAGTCAGAGAACTGGCCAAAGCCCAATAGTTTTGCTTTATGAAAAATTTCAAGGTGGTTGAGATTGACGTGAGATGTCAGTACACACAAGATGGAGACTTTCACATAGTTGTCGTTGAAAGAATATGATTAATCTATTAGCCAGTTAAATAAGACTTTTGTAGGGGAATGACCTGCACAACAGAGTGAGGATGTGGGTCTGACTCTGTATGTAAGTACATTGTGGGTATGTGAGATTATCGACCAGTGTATCTTGCCTCCCTCACAATGCAGCAACCAGTTCTTGGACAGGGAGGTCTTGGGTGGGCAAACTGGATCCGTGCTTGGCTCTGCCTCTCCTCCACTTAATCTCATCAGTACGACAAGCCCATCATTGCTGCCTGTCCTCATCAGCTTTGCTGCTTATTACTTGCTGTCATGGGGTTTGTCCAGTGAGGAATTTGTGCCTTTCACAAATGGGGTAGAGGAAAGGTAGAGCAGTACAGCATGGGATGACAGAAGCTGGCTGTGTTTTGCTTTTTTGTGCTGCTTTTCACTCCAAATCTCTGTGACTGCACACAGCTCCTTCCCCTCACAGGAATCCTACTATTTCACTTTGAAAATCTGGTCAGTCTGGTCATCATTAGATTAAATCAGGATTCCCTGTCCTGTGCCTAATGTGTTACGCGGGGAATTGAGTAATGACACTTAAAATCCCTCAGAATTTTAGTTTAAATTCTTCTCTACATTTAAATATTGCTTTCCTGACAAAATTATTCCAGATTATTTTAAACAATCAAATTTCCTGTAGATACGTATTTTTTGATACGCTGAGCTCCACTCTCCCAGTCCTGTAGTGACTTGGAGGCACGTGCACTCCTTGCCCCTTGAGAGAACGTCTCAAGGACAAAAAAGCTGTCCAGTGACAAGAAAAAGGCATGAGTAAGTGCTGCTTGTCCTTTCTTTCCCACCCAGTCCCTAATAAAGAAAATGAATAATGCACATTTTAGGTAGCTGCTTATACAACTCTAGCCTCATTATTTCAGCGAAGCAGCATAAGCTTCCAGCTGTATCTTTTAGACCTCCAGACAGACTTTGCAGAAGAGCTCTTTGCTGCTCTTTCATATGTGAGTTTCCCCCCTCCTTCTTTTCTTCATGTTGTTTCTCTAGATCCTGACTGAAAGGAGAGTGGGGAGAGCTCTGCATGCATGACTGAGGAGGACAGGCAGGGCAGGGGGTGAGCAACAGCAATATCTTCTATTACTTGTGTAATTTTCTCACTTCCTTACTAATACCCTGATAATTAGAAGGGTTCTTACTAAGCTTATCCTGGTTCCTTGGTTTAAATGCTAACTATTTGTAATATCCAGAGGTATCATGCTGACTGCTGTTCTGAATAAGAGCATTTCTGCTCATATCCCCAAGGCTTGTCAGCTGCAGAGCCCTTTGGGCAGCCATCTCCTAGTTCCCAGTGTGGCTCTGACAGGATTCTGGGAACATACAGAGTGCCTCTGTAGGGCTGCAGCACGAGTGCTGCATCCTATCTCCTTTAGTGCTGTCCCTACTGGCCTCAAGCCAAGTTTAGCCCTCACTGAACACAAGAAAAATCCAAGTGTTTTTTGGCAGAAGTACAAACCACTTGGAGCACTTTGGCGTATGGATGTGAAGTGTTTTACAAGCATCCTTAGAAGCCCAGCACAGCTCTTTGTATCATAAATTTCTGTAGTGTGGACAAGCCTTGAGAAAATACCTAGGAGAGGAATGAGAGGCAACTGATAGCATAATTACTGCTTAGGGGAAAAAGGAGGCCAGAAAATGAGGGGAGAATAGAGACTTGTTGATTGGACAAAATTTTAATACTGCAGTTTGACCAAGAACTGGAATCAGAGAGGAACTGAACACAATTTTGAGGCTTGGTTTTCCCTTACTGATAACAAAACTTAAAAATTGATGAAATAAAAATAATTTTACTTCATCAGATAGAACATATTAATTTAGTAGAACCTAAGTTTCCCAAATTTCATTTTGCATTTAGAATTATTATACTACCCTTATTTTACTGTTACTTCCATACCACACAATCCTCTGATCTCCCTTTGATTTGCATGGGGACAATAAGAATTTTCTGCAGAGACTATACAATATTTCTGTCTGTACAAAGTTCCTGCATCATTGCATTCTTCAGCATGCTGATGTTAATACTAGTATTTTCTGCATGAATTTCCACATTTTTATTTCTCAGCTGATGCCTTACATTCAGACCACAATTTAATTCCATCAGAAGTGATGATAAATGTTCTTTGGTAAAACTGAAGGATGATATCAGAATCGGCTTTGTGTGCAGCACTCTTATAAGTACATCAACAACCTATTTCTCTTGGCCGTTTAACTGATGAAAAGGAAGGAAAATTCCTGCACTAGAAAAATCTAAAAATAAAATGCCTCCACTGACTTAAATTCTTGTCTCATTTTCGCTATAATGAATATGAAGAGAGAGAAAAAATGAATATAATTTTTTTTTGTCTTACCCATCTTTATCACTTGGAGACTCACTGTCTGGTTAACTTCCAGTAGCTATGAAGCTGGACACATTTGTGAAGCTGCTTGAAGATTAGTGGGCACTCAAGACAATAAAGCAGTGATAGAATGACCCCGGTTAACAGGTTTTATATTGGCAAGGAACTTATTCCCATCTTCCTTAACGAGTTTAAAAGTAAAATAAACAGAAGCTGTCAAGGTCTTGGGAGGTGTGGGCATCACTTCTGAGTGTTAGTACTGCAGTTACATAGAGCTGAGGAATATCAGGGGGGAAAAAAAGAGATCTCTGCTTAGCTCTAGTTCCTCTATTACGCTCAGACTACACCACTCACATGCAACCACTAATTTGCACAACGCAGCATACCTGGCCAAAATAAAGCAAACAGTTAAGCAGATGTTGCTTTTCATACAGGATATACCCTCAAACATGGGGCACAGAGCACAGAGTAGTTGTTCTGCCTATATATACACTATCACATCTCTCTTTTGCTCTCCCTACGTGCTATTCTTCTGTTGCCTCATAGGGATACAGGTTTTGTGGTGAGTGAACTAAGTTATGCTCCCTGCTTATTCTTAATACTTCTTTGTGGAGAGGACAGACCGATCCCTGTGCTGAATGCCACAGCAATTTACTGCTTTCCCATGGTTTGTAAAACAAATCTTGTTTCCTTTAATAAACTGAGTATCTACAGTTAGAAAATTATCCTGTGATGTTACTGGCTTATTAGGGAAGACTGGGAGTAGAGAGAAATTGTATGAAACTATGGGAGGGAGAGAAACTGATTGAAACTGTGAGAGGGAAGAGAAACTGGATGATGAACAAATACTCAGGAAAAGTGGGCATTACATCTGTTTTCCTAGCATAGAAGTGCTAGGGAAGCCTCTGCAGAAGGTATGAATGTTTTTTCTCTGAAAAAAAAAGAGACATTCTCCTTCAGTTCTGCATCTAGATGACTGCCAGTAAATCCTCAGAAAAAGAGAAGAAAAACATTGGACTTTTGAAACACAGAATAACTTCCTAGAGGCTGGAAACAAATCTGAATGAGGTACCCTAGCATGGGCAGAAGCAGCACAGTACAGGCTGTGAAAGGAGTGGCTCAGCATCCCCTCCCCTGCTCTTCCCTCCGATGGCTGCTCTTAAGTTCCAAGTTTCTGGAGGGGCTGCTTCTCCACAGACCATCATCAAGTTTCTCTGAAGATCACTACTTACCCTCTGCAGCTAGAAAGAGATGGGCTTTCTTGTTATTCTACCAGAATTTACCAGCATGGCGTATTCAGACTGCAACTGATTAAGGAGGACTTGTCCACTGGACCTGAAGGCTTGTCAGTCTTCAAGAGTTCAGTAGTATCCCTTGAGGAAAAAGATGGCAGCACTCCTTATATTGCAAGATGATTATGCATACTTAATTGCAACCACCAATTGCAAAAACACACTGCTAGAAACTTCAGCAAGGTGCAAGGAAAATTTTCAGGCTGTAACTAAAGACAAAAGGCTGTTCTCTTCAGTTGTTCCCAACATCTGTATGTATAGGGAAATTCTCTGATAAACAAACTTAGGAGCACTGAGATGTAGAATACAGGCTACAGTGGATAATGGAAAAAATAGTGGGTTTGATTGCTTCACCTTCAACAAGTAGGAGAGGGAACAATAAGGCAAATGGGGACATCCCTCCACATGGTGAACAGCCAAATATCAAGCATCAGTAAAGACTAAAAATAATTGTCATATATGCTTAGTATTTGTGCTTTGATATAGACTGAGAAGAAGGCAATTTAATCAATTTGTTATACTCTGTGTGATGTGCATGTCTCAGAAGTTTGTTGTTTTGAAGCTGGTTTTGGAAAAAAAAAAAAGGAAAAAAGGCAAAGAGATTTCATTTACAGATAATATGCTAAAAGTGGGTATCAGAGAGGCCTGGAAAAATGTATTAGTAAGGAGAGCATAATAGAATTAAAAATAATAAGACTAGAGGGTAACATGATAATGAAGTTTGTCCAGAGAGGTAGACAGGACTCTTTTCAATATATGCTATCAACATGTACCATTCTTGCCACCTGCAAAAGATTTTCTATATACTCTTTGTATTTTCCTTGTGAGGATATCTGAACTAATATTAGTTTATCCTTCATCCTTTTTGATGTGTCTGCAAACTGTCCTTCCTTACTGCTGCTCTATTTTTTGACTGTGTTTTGTTTGGTGTGATTTTTTAAAGATCGTTAATATATAGCAGGTCAAACTTTGCAAAAAATCCATTAAAATGTATTAGGCTATGGAATCTGCCACACAAAAATAAGAGAAAGACATTCGTTTGCCATTATAAAAATATGGCCAGCAACAATTCTCAGCCACCGCAAAAGAAAAACTGATGCTGAAAATTGGCACATTGAGATATACTCACTGTTCGAGTCCAATTATCTCCTTGGTAACAAGTTCTTTCATTCATTACATATTGTGTTGTCAGAATAAACCATGTAATAGTGCTGTATCTGGGTCTGTACTGCTCCTGCAAATATAAAAGCCTAAATATGCAACCTGATAACTGATTTCTTATGCTTGCTGGAAAATTAGAGCATCCATATGAATCCAGATCTGTCAGCCCACCAAAGTTTTAATTTTTTTGGTGTGTGCAACTTTCTTTTAAGAGACAGGTCTTCAGAAGTTAATAGGTTCTGAGTTGTTAACTGGCTGGTGAAAGAAAAACCTCCTCCTGGCCATGTTTTAAAATCTCCTTCTCACCAATAGATTGTGATTTTACCATGCCAATAACCTCATTCTGCTGAACGTGTTTTATACATTTCATGCTTTTGCAAAACTTGAGTGGACTTTACCGATAGCACAAGTGGAATGCACTGAGGTATTCACGTATATGGCACTTCAGACTCAAATTAAGTGGTTGTAGCTCTGTGTGCCAGAGGTATAACGTCATGTTGATTTCTGTGGGATTTTTTTTTTTTTTTTGCCTGATTTCAGCTTAACTGCAATTAAGATAATGGCTGCTGGGGGCTGAGAGTGGAAGAGGCCATTCATTCAATAATTATCAGGTCTAATGTCAAGGAAACTGCTACGTGTGAAAAAGAACAAGGCAGAGCTAGGCTATTACAGCCGTGTGTACTCTGCTGTCTGTTTGGGCCAAGATCCAAAAGCATTTTGTGGTCTGAAACAGCATCCAGAGATTTCATCTGGGATAGGAGCCCATTTCCCTTTGTTGCACAAGCACATAGAAAGAGATGTTCTGCCACCCAAGACTTTGATGACTTGCTAAAATAACAGACTTTAGAAAGTGGATAGAAAGATAAAGACAACTGGGACTGAAACACAGCTTGAACGTGGCTTTGACATGACATCTCTTGTGAGAGTCATCGAAGTAGTGAAAGAGAATACCAGAACATTCAACTCTTGACTGGTTCCTTCTGTACAGTCAAGGGATCTGAAATAAAATTTTTTTGAGCCAAGGAATAATATCATATAATGCCAGTACAATTAGAAACCAAGAAAGATGTAGTATGAGAATGATGGTCACAACTCCCTTGTGTAGGACAGAGTATTATAATTCATAGCAGGAGTTATGTACCTTTTAGGTTAGAACCTGTGAGCCTGCTTACATCCTGCTGCTAAGTTATTGGTATTAACTTGGCATGTTTTATCAGTCATTACCTTCAGTGTCAATCCTAAACTTTCCCTGGTAGTAGTAGAAGTGGGAGCATTAGGGCAGACAGCACTGCTGTGCATGAAGCAAATAAAAAGTCTGCCCTCCTCTGATAAAAACCAGTCTGTTAGAGTGATGTTTGCAGCTGCTGCTGCTAATGGAGCTCCATGCAGGAGTGGGTGATTTTAAGGGGACAGTCTAATGTAAGCACATAGTTATCACAAAGTTATCAATTTTTAGGTTGGTTAGGGAGACAGTAAATTAAGGAATGAGCCAAGGATGCGATACTAATACTAGGATTCACATAATGTCCCGAGGACTAAATATCCCAGAGAAAGCAGTGTCTCCCAAAGTCAGATAAAATGTCAAAACCAGTGCATATGTCATTCAAAAATGCTGATGGGAATCAAACTGCATCAACAAAGTTACATGTATGTGAACTCATGCACATCTGATGATTTCATATGAAGCAGATATTTCAGTGTGACTCCTTTCATCTGCATTGCATCACACAGGTGATGCTTGCTTGAACCCTGCTGTGTACAGTGTAGCTGACCCACATCTGAATTTACACTGGCATGTACATTTTGTAGTTTTATTCATAAACACTCAAAAATATTCCTAGCCTGATCCTGAAAGTTCTTCAGCGACACATGATATGTATATGTTGGCTGACAAATGCACACTCTGGAGTGTGTTAATGGTTACTTAGGAAGAGTTGCACTTTCCTTAGCCTGCTTCAACTGGCATATTTCCTGAACCCAGAGATGCTCCCTATTGTAAGGAGTGACATGATTATGGGGCAGTCAGTTCATGAGGAACATGACATTATTTTTATATTAGACTCTTCAGAGGAAGCTGCCACAATCAGAAATCTAAAATTGGACTCTGTCACTTAACAAAAGGGAAAAAATCCATACTGATAGTGCTGCTTTTCTTCTAACCCTTTCCAAGTTTAACATCAATGGGACTTGCTATGTTTTTTTCATGATGACTGATAAGAAAAGAGTGTCTCACTTGGACATACTGGAAAAGTGTTTGAACTCTGAGCAAAAAGCTGCAGTCTAAAGAATAGATCTACAAAGGTCTAGGAAAAGCCTTTCCCAACTGGACATAGAAGCATTTTCTCATGAAAGAAAAAAAAAAAAGCATTAGTTTTGGAATATTTATTTTGTTCTCATAGGTCCTGATTACTGTTTCAGTATTGCACTTGCTGTCACAAGGAGGAGAAGCATGAAATCAGCATTTATAGAAGTGATTTGAGTGATCATTTAAATACATGTAACATTAACTGTGCAAAGAATACCAAAAGATGACTCCACACTACACACTGGAGTCTTGATTAGTTAAGAAACTGTTGATTAAAAAAAAAAAAAAAAAAAAGAGGAAAGTTTTCCTTCCCCTAAGCAGTGATAATGTCACTCAAAATACTACTATATTTCTGAGCTTTGAGCTAACTGCTGTCCTCTGTAATTTCAGATGTACTTTAGGATTACCACTGTTGAATTTGTAGAGAACTTGAGGTTTAATACAAATATTAGAGTCAAAAGAATTACAGATATGCATATTCCAGGGTACTTTCACAAGATTTGGATACTGGAAGCTAAACAGAAATTAAAGTGCTTCCAAAAGGAATTTGAACAGGGAATAGGGATTTTCCCAGCCCTGTAACAAGTTTATGAAATCTGTTTGATGTGTGTTTTTGAGGAGGACAGAGAGCCCTATGTCTAAGTTTTGAAATCATTTAGAGACCCAAGTAGGGCACTGTTAACCTTCCACATTGATGTTTTTAACTGATGTTGGATCTCAGTGACTTTTCACTATGGGCAAATTCTGTCTTCCACCATTAAACCACGGCAAAATTCTGATTCACAAAAATACTGCATACCTACAGTGGGATTTAATACTACAGCTGTAAAATCTAGCCATGTGGAAATTTATATCAGCTCCATACAATTTATACAGGTATCTTCTTCATTGTCGTAGCTAAACACTGATGGTTCCTACTGAATTAAAAGAATTAAGGGAGTTGGTCCTGATGGGACTGAAGCTGTACTCTGAGGCTGACAAGAATTTTTCCCTTTGCTAGTGAAGCTACTTCATTCCATATGGTCTTGTCTTCTTAAATCAGTCCTTTTCCTCTACATTAATGCCATTATTCTGGTATTCCTTTATTTTCACCAGCAATGGTCTTAGTAGCTGGCAATATTTAAATATAACAGTGCTTGATCAAAGCAGGTCTAGACTTTGTACACTTGCCTTTTTTACCGATTCCTATTTTTCCTAAGCAGGTTGTTCTTTCTGCTGGTATGATAGGTCCTGGTGGTGAATGGGTAATGGGGTAAATGACTCCAGGCTTTTCTTTCGAGTTTTCTATGTATTATGCATGTTTGTGTGTTTATTTACTCATGAATATAGAAAATTTATTTTATTGACCTTAGTTCCAAAGTGACAGTAGCATGTATCATCTTTTTCAAGTTAGAGGTATCATAAAAGACAGAGATTGCCCAGGAGCACCTGTAGTGAGCTGGACATGAGGGTAAAAGAACAGAATCATAGGAAATCTTATTTCATAAATTCTTCTTCTCATGGAATAATAATACTAAAACCAACAACAACAGCAATATTTCCTAGTAATAGACACAGTAGTAGCAGTCATATCCTAAAGTCTCAAAATCTGGTGCTCTTTAACTTACAGGAAATATGTGCTAAAAAAAAATGTTGATAGATTACAACCCCTGGAACTGGGGTTATTTCTTAGAGCGTTTGTTCTACCCAGCTCATTATCTGTGTGTCTCATTGTCCCAGTGCTGTGTCTCCCATGGAGAGTTAAAAAGTGATAAACAAATAGATCTCAATTTAGCTGCAGATTCTTCTGGGAGGATATTTGTAAAGCTGGAATTTTTCTGTCTTCCAAATTTCCTGATGCTTTTGTATCTGAATGTTTTTCAGATATGAAAGTCTTTTCATATCAGCTTGACACAACACAGTGCATACCACACTACTGTAAAGTACCTAGGGTTTAAAATGAGCTATGAACAACCTGGCTTAGCAGGGGATCCAGGAAGAATTGGTTCAGCCCTCGAGCCAAATCTCAAAATGACCCCAGACTAATTTGTGTCTGGCTGAATGTTGTCTTTGAATATTATTTGTTCCAGGGTCCCCTGGAGAAAGAAGATGGCAGCGCTTTTTGAGCTGACTCTTATGTAGGGAAGCCCCATAACTCATGAGATTTGAAAAGAGCATCTGGTGAAAACCCAGTGAGGCTTTGGAAAGGATGCATAAAAGACATAAATAGAGCCTCAGTTCCTTAGAAGTTGTTTATCCTATCTGCTAAAGTGTCTCTTTCACTGTTTCTCTGAGTCATGATAGTAACAATACTCTGTGCTGTTACAAGAAGGGTTGGTGAGAGAATAGAAAAAGTAAGGTAGTTGCCTTTGCTCTAAGGCACCCTCAGTGAGTAATACATATGAGTCTTCACATTCAATTCTAGATATCTTCAATAAAAGGATTTGCCACAGGGTAAAAAAACAAGGCAAACCAAAGAAGAAATAATCAAAAAAAATAAAGTTGAGAACGCTGTAAATACAATAGACCAGATAACTTCAGGAATACCTTTGACCCAGCTATATATATTATTGTAAAAATACCCCCAAACATTCGAGTTGGACATGAAAGCTGACACCTTAAAACTCATTTAGTGTCCAAAGTCAGGTAGCTAAATCTAGAATCTAGATGGTGAGTGCTTAAAAAAAATTAAATAAATTCCTAGAGTAGCCACATTTCTGCAGTTCTCACAAATGTGAGCAGTACCTGAGGGCAACCATGTTTTGCACCTTTACAATTCAAGCACTTCACTTTAAACAATGCAGCACAGAGCTCTCGTAGAACTTCAGGGCACAGTGTCACTTTGGCACCTTTCCTTCCTGCCTTCCTGCTCCCGGAGATGCAATGAAAATTCAGTAAAACACACAAACAAGCAGCTTTGAATCTGGATTACAGCTTTGCTACAGAAAATGAGTATTTATAAGCACTTAACTCCTGTTCTTGTTGTGTTTGTTCCTAATTTGCAGTATTTTTGCCTCTGTGTTGTAGACACTCCTGTCTCTTCTAGCTCCTGCCATGTTGTTTGTCTCAACATCCTTGCTTTTCTGTGGAAGCAGGGAAATAGGCTTCATCCAAGCAAAGACTCTGAAATATAAGCTGTCCTCTCTTTTTCTCTTATTATATACTCAGTCTTTTCATTTCTGGGGGAAAAAAAAAAAAGCTTCCAACTCAAGACCATTTTTGGAAGGGATTTAGTCACATAGTCAGGATCTAAAAAGCTGTACAATATTCGTACTGTCAGTTGATTTCAGTGAGAAATGAGGGAGGTAAATAAGAGTTAGGAATGCTTTCATAGGCATAGAGACCATGCTCAGTATGTCAATACATCTCTCCTAGTCAATCAAATGAGAGCTGTTTTCGTTATAACACCCCACCCCCTCCCATTTCTATTGTAAAATTGCCTTATCAGATACTGTGGAAGCTGCATGATCTGACCTGTGCATTTTAAACACTGTAAAGCTCATTTTTTCTCTCATTATTTCACATTCAGTTTAGATTTAATATCTATTTGTATTGTTTACAACATTAATGGTTTGCGTTAATCAAATAATTCCGGTCTAGTTCCATTGTATAAATTGGTTTTCCAAGTGTTCACATAAAATCCCATTAGTGTATTTTCTCTCAGCACATTTTGGGATACTATGCCCATTACTATGAAAATGGAAATAACTGTACTCCTAGGCAGGTGAAGTGTTGCGTAGCATAACTGCCATGCTACTAAATTTTTACACTCACATTTTGTCATACATTATAATTTATATCAGAAATGCAGGATGGTGACTTGTCAAACATGGTATGTGCTGCAGTTTTTTTGTTTGTTTCTTTTTGGTTTTGTCTGGTTGGTTTGGTTTAGTTTGGTTTGTTTTTTTAATTTTTTTTTTTTTTTTAACTTTTAGCAAAAATCAATCTAGCTGCATGAGCTATGTGAGCAGGAGCTCCCTCCCCCACCTCTCCCATATGTTGTGAATTAACTGCTGCATTCACATGAGCAAAACAGAGCCTGAAATAGAAACTGGAGCCCAGATCCTCCCTTGGCATAAACTGCATAGACTAGTACAGTTACACTGTAGCTAAAATGCATGTGTTGATATAAATAAGTGAAGCTATGGCCCTTAAGATTTCACTTATTTTGTTGTCTTAGCCATTAAAAGAAAGGCTTGTGTGCTTTACACGCTACCAGCCCACTCTTGTAAAAGAGGGTGTCGCCTTTGAAAGTGCTATGCTGTACATCTTATGGAAAAGTCTTCATAGAAAATATAAGAAATGTTAAGTCATTAACTTTTGAGATCTTTCTATGCTTGCACAATACTCTTAAACTTGCTCAGACTAGAATATTAACTGTAGAAAATGAGGAATCTCAGTAGTGTTTGTCAAAAGTGTGGTTAAGGACACCATGCTGAAGAAATAGGGAAATCCCAAGAGACCTCTGAAGTCTGGGAACAGTCAGAAGGGGTTTACCAAAGGCAAATTCTGCTTGATTAGCCTGAATTCTTTCTGTGGTGAAATGATGGGCTCTGTGGAGAGCAGTGGATGTTTCCCTCAAATTTAGCAAAGCTTTTGACGTACTCTTGCAGAAACTCCTTATAACTTCACTGAGGAGGTAAGGTGTGTAGTAGTGGTTGAACTGGACAGGAAGTTGACTTGGCAGCAGTCTGACGTTCCTGGAAGGCTGACACTAAGGCTGATCTTGTTCATCATTTCCATCAACAGCCTAGGTGATGGGATGGCGTGAATAGGTCCTCTGAAAGTTATGGATGGTACCAGTCTGTGGGATGCAGCTGTCATGCTGGAGGGCAAGGATGCCAGGGGGGAACCTCAACAAGCTGTATGAATGGGCAGAAAGGAATATAATTAAGTTCTGCAAAAGCAAAATTCCATCCTGTGCCTGGAATGGAATAATTCTGTGAATGGGCCCCAGCTGGGATTTACTGGAGAAGCAACAGCTCTCCAGAAAAGGACTTTGCAATCCTTGTTGTCAAATGTGCCAACAGTGTGACTTTATGGGGAAAAATCGGCCAATTAAATCCTGGGCTGCATTAACAAGAATAAACAGCAGGCTAAATAGAGGGATTTCCCCCTCAATTCAGTACTCAAGAGCCACACTTGGGTTACTGGATCTGGTTGAGGGCCACCTAAAAAGAGTTGTTGACAAACTGGAAAGTGACCACAGGAGGGCTGCTGAGACACTGAGGAGACTGGAGGATGTGATATACAAAGAAAGTCTAAGTTTTTGTGTATCTAACTGCAGTCTTTCATTACCTGAGGAAGGGTTAAAGGGAGCACAGAACCTGACTCTTCTTTGTGCACAAAAAGGGGATGAGAGACAGCAGTTGCAGAAATGGAAATTCTTACTAAAATATTCTCAACACAAGGTGTGTTCAGACAGGTTCACATGCATTGAGGTATATTAATAATGTCCATCTACAGCTAATCGTGTACATAAATTCTGATAATGTAAGCTAGTTTTAGGAAAAAATGCAAGGGTAGAGAAAGAGAAGCAGACAAAAAGGTGGTGGGGAAACTGCCCATGAGCCAGCTGGGAAGGGAAATGATGAGGGTCCCCAGAGGAGCACCCTCTCCTACACAGCAGGGTTCCCCTATCGTAATTTTCCCCCAGTAGCTCTATAGTTTCCACCAGCCCTTGCCCAATCTCCTTGTTGGTCATTCCTGCTGAGGAACATTAGCGCAGCTTGGAGCATGCTTTGCTGAGCAGCAGGTGCTTTGCACTTCTCAGTAGTTGAACTTTGTGGATGCACATTGGTGGTTCTCTAATGTAACCCAGATGCTACAGCTGATAGGGAAAGGGGAGAAGGGGAGAAAAGAGGGGGTGTCACATCAGCGGAAGTCACTTCCCATGAGAACCTCCCACCACAGCAATGTTACCAGCGTTTGCAGGGACATGAGAGAAACAGAGCTAAGAAATAGCTTGAGAGCAACAAAAGAAAGACACCATGGCAGAGGCTCTGTAAAAAGGAGTAAAGCTGGGCATGAAAAATGAGGTCTACAACATTGCAGACAAAAGGCCCTTTGCAAGCTAACAGTGGTGTCTGTGGCACTGTATAGTGAGGCTTAAGGGAAGAATCCTTCACTGAGAGAGTGATTTGGCACTGTAACAGGAGCCCAGAGAGGCTCTGAAATCTCATTCCCTCTAGACTCCCAAAACTTGACTGGACAAGGTCCTGAGCAACGTAACCCTCAACTAGCCTTGTTCTGAGTGCAGGTTTGGATGAGCTCATGTCCAGAGCCCTCTTCCACTTCAATTTCCCTTTAATATTTTGGAATAAGTGTTGTGTACCATCAGCAATGTAAATATATTTCAATTGGTGACTAAAGCCTTAAAATCCTGTCTAAAAATTCCTGTAAGTGGGGAATACAAAGCTCATACACACATTGGACGTATTTTGATCTTCATAGGAAGATGATTAAAAAAAAAGATTAATTTAATTGGCATAATTTTTATAAGTGCTTCATATTTTTTACTTTTTTTTTTTTTGATTGTAGCTTATGAAAAATGTAAAAGATGATTCAAGCATTAGTACCAGACACACTGAAGGGTTTGCAGCTGTATTTGACTCCATAGTGACTTCAAGGAAAGCAATAATAATGAAGCTTTTTTAATGTCATGAAATGTCCTTAATAATACTATTCATAAAAATAAAAGTGTTTACTGCTTGAGCTAAATGTCTCCCAAACACTAAAAAATCATTCATACATTTATCATCCTTTCCCAGGCTTTCCAATAGATATTCTTGGAAAGATTGTCTTTGCCTAGATTTATAAAACGGAACAAGAACAGGTGAGTAAATTTATGTAGAATATGCATCTTCAGGGAGTTCTGTAAATGAAACCTGATTTTTTAAAATTTATTTACTATAAATCAGATAAATGAGGCCCTGTCCATATTCTGGGTGAATTCAGTCAATTCATGTTAGGATCAAATTTAAAAACAGCTTCCAGCACTGCCACTGTGCAACCTAGCCAGCTATATTAAAAAAAAGTTTTGTTAGAGTTACAGTTCCTAACTAGAATTTGAGAATGGCAAGTATTCTTTTTATATACCTTAGAAGGAAAAGTGAAAGGGTTATGAGACTGGTGTCTTTCCTGTACAAATGAGTGGACTACAAGATTTGAGTGAGCAGGAATTTGATATGGTGTTACAGTTCTAATTTCTATCAGGTACTGGAGAAATTCCGACACAGTGCTAGATCCAGCTGTTGAGAAAATTAAATACATATTTTACCTATTTAGCGCAATATTTCCATCTTGGCAGTGCAGCCTTTAAGATTTGGGGATTTTTTATTTTATTTTATTTTTTTATTTTATTTTATTTTTTCTGCTTTATCTGATTATCTCCATATATACGATGGATGGGTATAGACCACTCCAGAAATTGTCAAAACTGTACTGTATTCTGGTGGAGGGAATTATCCTGTGCAATTACATATTTACAAGATACAATATGTCTGTAGTGGTCCCTGCAAATAAACACAAGAAACCCAGGGCAAAGCAGGGGATGTCAGGGTTACTCTTTTTCCATGTTTGAAGTTAGCCACAGGAACAATGTCCTGTGCTCTAATGGAAATCTACCTGTGTACTTTTGCCTGAGAGAATGGAGAAGGAAGGCTTTTAAAATACTAAAACTCTATTGGAGGTGTGTAGGCTGATCTTTTGCCTCTATGTACAAGGGTTAGACTTATCTTCTTCTTCTGAGGTAACTGAGATTTTATTTATTTTTTTTTTTTGGTTTGGTTTTTTGTTTGTTTTGTTGTGCTTTGCTTCCCCCCCACCCCCTACCCTGCCCCACTAAATTTTGGTTATACTTATTCTATTTTTGAACCACTAATGCTTTATGGAGAGGTAAAACAAAGCAAGAACCTGTGAATATCTGATCCTAGATTCAGATGGGTAAGAATATCTAAGACTGCTTTTCTTTGCCATTGTCTCTCTTGGTCTGCTGTAAATCAGACTAGAATGAATGGACTGTTTCATTGGTCATCAGTTAACAAAATGCAATCCTTAGCCCACATGAAATATTCTTGGACATGCTGAAAGGATACTGTGGTCCATTGCATCTGCTTTGTGTCACTAGGGAAGAACACAGAAGAACACAGAAGTTCCTGAACGGGGTCCTGCTGTTAAGAACAGGTTTCCAGCAGCAAGGGGCCACTATGTAGCTGTGAAATAAGAACGAAATGCAATGTGAAGTTGGACTACTCGAATTAACCCTGTACAGAAATATGAACTGTTATGAAAGATATGCTTGAGTTTCATGCAAACTGAACAACAACATTTAGAAAGGAGTCAGAAGGGAAATTGTGTGTGCAACATTTTATCTTTGCACATTGCTTTCTTGTTTATTCCCTTGTTCCATTTAGAACAGGTAAGGGACTGTGGAAAGTTAGATCATTGCTCACCACAAGAGGTATGTGTAGCTCAGGTACTAGCAGTGGAAAGCATCATGGTGCTGCTCACATCCTTCTGGTGTGTATTGAGAGATATTCTGCAGTCACCCTCAAGTTCAGACTGTCTGTCTGAACAGGAAGTCTGCAAACAAGGTCTCCTGTTGAAGAGGTTTCCTTCACAAAATTCAGTCAGCCTAAGCCTGGTGGTTGGCCCATTGAGCTGCCCAGGGTTTACCAGCCAGCCAGCAGGTCTGTTAGGGTACTCCTTGCTCAGATAATGGAAGAGAAGGTTAGCAGAAAGCTGAAAAGACCAGTTGGTTTTAGCTTATAAACTAGATCTAATGCTGAATTAACCATCTTTATGCTGAATATTATACATCTGTCCTGACTAACTTTTTACTGGGGGTCCCGTACTTACCACCAAGTGATGTCTTGTTTATTACCTAGTCTGCCATCAATCATGCACTGCAGCATCTGCTGCAGTAAGTTTGATGGAAGAACTGAAAATGCAGGAACAACCCAACATATACAGTCATGTTTTCCTTGTTTTCTTCTTCATTGCAGAGATCAAGAGAGGACTAGCTAATGTATTCTATTGTTAATTTGCCTTTGTAAGATATTGCTCTTCTAAGACTTGAGATAGTAGGATATATCTTCTGCTAATCCAATCCTCTAGAGACATTTTAGCAGCTAATCTGGTTGAATCAAATAATTTCTGCTGCATATGATTAATTTTGGACCAATTTAATTTTTATTAGTCATGGGTTTGAGTCACCTACAGTTGCATGACTATAATTGCCCTTGAGGACATGTAGTTCCTTAGTAAATTTGATTTGAAAACGTACCAGGGTAGCCCCACTTCTGCTTCACCTATTTGTACACTGCTAATCTTACTGTGCCGGGATTCCTAGCTTCTTAAATATAGGTTGGCAAAATAAAACCTTTACAGGCAAAATTGGTGAGTCAATTTGTCCTAATTCTGGATTTCTCAAGTGAATTTAGTGTTTTAGAATGTGGTGCCTATGGCACCCGTGAAAGGATTAGTTTATGAAGGCCAGCTCTTAGAAACAGCCCAACAATGGTGCCTTATCCTCAGGATCACTTATCAGTCAATGGGAGTTTGTTCTCAGGAGGGCCAGAGCCAATGGGTAAACTCCTGTTTACACTAGCTGAGGAACTCTGTCTTCAATATTTGGATAAATTATCATTTCGTATCCTGTGGAGGTAGAGTAGTATGGGGAGCTTAGAGGAGTCTTCAGCTTTTGCTCATGCAGTTTTGAGTCAATTCACTCCTGCATGTGCAACAGAATAAATCTACTTTCACATGAAGATATGTTCACTCACCTTATGCTTCTGCTTTCCCACCCATAAACCCCCTTCAGTTGCATCAATGAAACTAGGGCATTCCCAGGAACTGCATGGGTCTTATTGGACCTGGGCAACTTGGGACTTAATAACAAGGAAGGTAATAATGCCTCTAATGAGTGCCAGAAGAGATAATGATTTTTTTGCTGTGGACAGTGGAGAGGAAGTGCCAACTCACTTAATAGCAGCAACAGTGTAGGTTTTGGTCAGCACTAGCCAGGGGTGCTCTGAAACTAATGATCTGAAAAGGTTCCTAGTACTATTACACCACTCCCAGGCACCCATCTGGCTTTGTAGGGATGGAATTTCTGCCTCTTACAGTGGACATTATGTCCTAGGTATCTATGCTTGATTGGTGTGACTTGAAAAACTGTTTCTTGTTAAAGAGTACAGTGTAAGAACAAATGAAGGGAAAGCCATGCTATCTCTTCTAATAACATTTGCTCTTTACTAAAATCCCATAGAGATGTAGCACACATCAGTGGTATTAATATTATGCGACTTAGCTGATGCTAAGAAGCATTTGGGAAAACTTTGATTGACTGGCTAAGGCACTTGCTAATGAGGATATCCCACTTAGAGGGATATGTCAGAGTAAAGAGGTTTATTTCTCAGTATGCTATTGCCCTGTCTGAGAGATGAGGGAAGTATTCAAGCAAACGGGAGACGTGAGGAGTTGTAAACCTCTGGCCTGCCTCAGCTCTGATGACAAGAAGTGGGTAACAATGGTTTCCTCTCTACTTAATCATGTCATAGACACACAATGATGCTGTGAGCTGTAGGAGGGACCATTTTGCATGGAAATTAACACCCAAGAGCAACAGCCCAGAGAGAATACAGCCAAATGCTGCTATCCTAGGCAGAACTTGATGAGAAGTAGCTTGAGGCACCCAGGGGGGGCTCCCTGTGCAAAACACTCTTCCTGGATGAAAGAATAGAAGAGTTGCTCATTTTAGAGACATTGAAAGTTTCAGGATGTAGCTCTGTCTGCCTCTGAGGAAACAACTCATCACCCTTGTTACCCCTGAGACTTCTGGCTGACGTACCCTCCTTCTATTAGCCACCAAATTCTCTAAGGCTTCTCTGGGAGGAAAGCATTCTGCTTTTCTCAAAGCACAGGAAAAAGGATTTATTTATTTGTTTAGATGTTTTTCTGGGCTGTGCTTTCCCCTCTGACAATGAAGGTGGTTGGAATGCGTGGATAGAGATAGTGTGGACAGATTGATCTGCACTGAATGAATCTCATGACAGCTTCTGTGAGAAACCTATTTGAAATGTCTTTATTATTTTAAAAGAGAGAACATCAGCCACAAGATTTACCAAGGATACAGTGACTTATTGCATTGTGGACTCCAATAAACTTTGAGATCCAAAATAGATACAGCCACTGTGAAATCATGTGCATGAATTTTTCAGATTTATTCTCAGTCTTGGAGAGTATTTGCAAGTATGTTTCACTTAATACAAATAAATTCACATACTGTGATTGTAGGAAGTAATGTGATAGCAGGTTTAGTCCCTCTGAAGCTAATGCAACTCTTTGTGGACTATTCGACATCATGAAAATTGTTTTCACCCTAGTGTAATGCTGAATAACGATAATTGTCTAGAATATATGCTTTTCACTGTACACTTTTCACTGTACAGCTCCCTCAACCATTTCAAAAAACAGTGGCAAACACTGTCTTTAGGTATCTGCATTTTCCCATCCAGAGAGGGAAAAGAAAAACAACAGGAACCCAGCTGTAAATTTCAGGGTTAATACATTTCTGCATTTCTGGTCATGCCCTTCATGGTCTCTTTCAGAAGGAGAGTAAGCATAACTGGAAACCTGCAAGTACAGTTTATATGCATTTTAAATGGACTGAGCTAACCTCTAGTTTAATTGGAAAGAGTCCGGAATGCAGAGCAAAGCCTTCCCACACTGTAGAAATCCATATGTTAAAATGCTTCTTTTTTTTTTTTTTTTTTTTTTTTTTTTTAGATTTCACAGCACTATAGCCAAGAGTCCTGTTTTGAAAATAAACAAATTGACAAATCTGTTCTTTGTGTAACAGCCACCATTTCCTTGGTATATTTGTGAATGCAGAAACATAAAGCTGAATAATCTGCTTCTCTCAAGGCTGCACATTAGGCAATTAAGAGGGTATGTTTGCAGGCAGGCACACTGGGCATTAGGCACACAACTATTAACAATAATAAGAATTGGGCATTTAATTCCCTTCATAGGGATGAAAACGTATCTTCACTGTTTAATGCAAGCCAGCATAGTATTATGTGATAAACACAGATCAATAGAAAAGGATGTTTAAATTTAGAATGCTGTTCCTCTACCACAGAATTGGCAATAGAGACTGTTTCCCAGTAATAGAACCAGTCTACCTTTGCTGAGACAGGAGCAAAGTTATCTGAGGAAGTAGTAACAATGTCATTTATTTTAATGAGGCTTGTTCTCCAACAAATGCTGTTTCCGCACTCTCGGGAAGGTTCCAGTAATTCTATAAAAAATGAAAAAGAACCCTAACAAATGCTTGAGCATGTCCATGTTTATGTAACCTCAGACCACAGCACACAGAATGGCCCTGTGTTCATGCAGTAGCAGACTTATCAAATGAGGATGTCTGCCCTTGTTGGATATTCAGCTTTTGTGTCCAGCTGATAAACTGATTGTCATTTATCCTTAGGTGATTCATCTGTTTGTTGAACACTACAATCTGCGGATTCAAACTTCTCCAGATGGATATTAAAAAACCTGTTGTTTTTCGGACATTAGGGATCCATTATCCTTGTCCCTTTCCATGGTATTGTTATACAACCTTTTGGCTTGCCAGTCCTGTCCCAGTTGGGGTGGGGGGAAGGGGGAAACCCAACAAATTGGCTTTGCAGTGGGGTTTGCTAGTCTGAGTCCAGGGAGAAAACAAAGCTAAAACTGCCACACAGGCTGCATTTAGTTTACTAAGTTTGTATTTCAGCAGTCTAGCAAACCCAATGGGAAACTTAATTTCTAAACATGAATATTATTGAATTGCAGATGCTATATTGAGATCAATCTCTTCACAACAAAGTTATCAGACTTCACTAAGAAAAAATACATTGCTGATTAACATCAGGACTACTTTTGTTAAATGTACTAACTGTATTTTAATACACTGTTACCTAATTCTGAAGACCCACTGTCTACTCCTGACATTATGAAAAACCTGAGAAGCTTGTACCTGGATGTTTTATATGGATTTTCTTTATCTGGTAGTCACTCAGTCTGGGTTAGACAGATATTTCTGTTAGGGGAATGTGCTTGACCATTTTTTCCCTGGCTGTGCTGCTTCTTTCTACTGCAAGTGTTACAGTGAGTAAGAGCCTGTTCAAGAAACCAATCTGGGAAAAATATGATGTAGAAAAAGATGGGGGAACTTTAGAGAATATAAACAGAAGAAGTAGCAGAAGAATAATTATGCAATGGTATAGAACTACTATAAGCATGTGGTGAAAATTTGATGTTCTTTTACCAGGCATGGTTTTTTGAGCATGCTACTTAGAGTTTCATTTACAGCAATGTGTTGTTGTGCCTTGTCAGACACAAAGCTGTGGGTTTATTATAGATTAACTGGTGACATTTCCAACTTTCCTGAAGCCATTTTGAAATGTAAGTTAGAGCAAATGCCGAGGCAATGTTTGTTTCATGAAGCTGTAATTGATGAAAAAGTGTTTTATGAGTAAAGGAAATTATGGACCTCTCATTGGTGATTAAACCACATTCATGGAGAAACTTCATGCTAGGTAATTGGGGTTGTCATGCTTTATAATTCAGAAAGAGTGGGCAATGCTTGTAGCAGTGTGAAATGGTTCTTGAGCTCAGCAACAAAATCTTTTCTCCCCATAGACCAGCAACAGCTTATTCCTGATGCCTCTAAGGAAAAAGCAACTTAAACTGGAATAAAATCAGAGGCACAGACTTTTCCTGCAAAGTATAACCAATGAAACTTGTTAACAGTTATGTTTAAGGTAGCAGTCAGTTTACTGTAGTCCACAGTAAGGTTTATAATCTGCATAGTACTTTTCTATACTTCTTTTTTAGAAGAAACCATCAAAGATAAAGCATCATTGAAAATTTCTGTGGTAAAGATGGCCTTTCACCTGGACACTTCTCTATTTAAGCTCCAGAAGGTAATAAAATATCTTACTGGCAAAAGTGTCACTTTATGTGTTTGGTTTTTTTTTTTTTTTTTTTTCACTGTTTAACTCAATTTGATAAATGAAAGCCTGTTAAATATTAAGTCCAAATTCCACATGCTGACATGTGATGAAGGCTTTTTATTCTGCACTGGTATAGGACTGTAAAAGCTTAAGTTAAAGTGTTCTTAGTCGAGGTTCTGTGTGTATTCTATGGACAAAAAGGAGAAAAAAATACATTAATGACATTTGTTAAATAAAAGCATATCTTTATTTGGCAATCTCAACCTGTAAAATTCTATGAGACAGAATATCATCCAAGGTTAAGACAAGGTTATCTGAATAGTGTAGGCAGTTTTATGCCACATCACCCTTTCCTCACTTCTTAGACAAACCCAGTGAGTACACTAATTTGAAATATGTAGAATAAAATACCAATCTATATGAAGTCAGCAGAAGGTTACTCAGAGAAAACACCAGGCAGTCAAGCTGCTTTGGGGATAGGCAAAACCAACTTGATGGTTTAGATACCTATTAGGAGTTGTCAGCTTATCAACAGCGCTACCAAGGTAAGATGTCTGGTCAGGTGTATCAGAGGATACAGAGTGTAAAACATGGATGTGGCTGAAGCCTGTGGCTCACTACTGGTGATGGATCTGCTGCTATGGTATTACTCAGAGGAAATAAGGAGCATAGGTTGTTGTCATGAGGAATTGTTTGACACTGAGGAACTCTTTGGTGTAAGCTAGTTAATGCCCCAAAATGAAGAGAATTATCCTTCAAAAATAAAGAAGTGATCAAATTCTTCAAGTGCTGTTAGTCTATAAACGAATCTCTTACCCAATCCTAGAAATAGTCCTACCTAATTTTATAATTCCTCTAAATTAGACTAGCCACATGCTTACTGCTAAGCTCAAATCTGTCTGTGGGATCTAACATATGTTAAATCATGTGTCTGATTCCCTGCAACCTATTCTGTAACTCAAAAGCACACCAAAAAGCTGTCCTGTAATTTCCATTTATCCACTGACAATTGAAAACAAATCGTGACTGTGTTGCTGACATTTTTGTGACCCAGGAACATTTTGCAATAAATGTGTTTGTATAAAAACCCACCAAACCAAAAAAGGAGGAGAAATTGATGTTTCAGTGAGTATATTATTTTTCTGTGAAAAACAAAAGCTGTAATGGAAATCACTTCATTTACCACAGAAATACCGTCACCTCTGAATAACTATTTTTGGAAGTTTCTTGTTATACTTATAATTGACAGACTGTGAAGAGTTGCTTCTTTTGAACATGTTGAATCTTAGTAATTCCTTTTTTTTGTAAAAATGCAAAATTAAGTGTGATTACTTAGGTATGGTACACTATTTGGAAGTAATTAAAAAAAAAACCACAACAAAACCAACTCTATGTTTATAGCACATTGAAATAAAATTCAGGCCACACTTGTGCTGGACTGTCCTGGTTTCTTTACAGATAACTGTTTTAAGCATATAATATTAAGCACTCTGTTAATTTACTACTTGAAGTTTTACTCACGGCTACTTGACTTAAGCAGCTTTGTTTCTCCTGGATACAGCTGAATGACACTTGGTATCTAACAAACAATGGGGGGAATCTTTTGTCATGCTGATGCAGCAACCCAAGTGAAATTACAGATAAACCACCTAGCATGGGCAGGCTTACCATCTACCTCTTTTCTTTACTGTCTGCATCAGGCTAAAATGGCTGGTAACACAGAAAAATCTCAGACTCTGATTAATTTCAAAGTTAGTCATTGTGCAGCCCTTGACTTGGTGAGTGTTACTTCCCACTCTGCCCTTTAATTGATCTCAACACTGGACTTGTGGAGCGAGCACTGATAAGGGGTGAATGACAGTTCAGCTGCATGCAAGCTCTGAGCTAGGTGACTGAGTTGTCTGGACCTTGTGTATCACCTTCTCTGCTTGGGTGATGCTGCAGGCTTTGACCTTTATGCTGAGGGTGCTGAGCTAAAAGCACTGAGTCTGTCTCTTTTAGTGCTTGGCTTTGCTTCTAAAGCTTTTATAAGAATGGGTAGCAGTCACACTCTTTTGACAGGTCCAACAAGAAAAAGAGTAAAAAACCCCACAACAAAACCCCCCACTGCCAAAAAAAAACCCAACCCAACCAAAAAAACACCCACCAAAAAAAACCCAAACAAAAACCAATAAACCGACCAACCAAAAAAAAAAAAAAAAACAAACCCAAAAAAAGCCCCCCAAAATAAACACCACCAAAAAACCCCAAACCAAATAAACCAAAACACCAACCCTGGGGATAAAAAAAACCTTGCTGTTTTTTAAAACAGAGAAAAGTTCCTCCAAATGTATGCCACTTCACAGTGTCAATACTTACTCTCCCATAATCATTTGTTAGCTATCACCTCCCTACTTTGATAGTTACCTCTCACCTTCGTAATCAAATTGTCATAAATAGGTCAGGAATTCTTGCCACTGGTTTTATTCAAAAACACATCTTTATCTCTTACTTGTCCTAAGTTGTATCCAATTTTCTCTTACTCTTTCACGTGCTCTGTTCTCATGACAATCACTTCTGTTTGATTACTGCTACAAAGCCCCGACTGCAATTCTTCACTGATGAGAAAGCACCGGGACTCGGAGATTAGGGTTGTATTCCAAACTCTGCCAAATACATCTCGACCTCAGGCAGTGCATTTTGGATACACATTTGGTTATACAGAATATTAATTTCCTCCAGAAGGAAAGAGTAAACAGGAATCAGGAAAATGAATCCCAAAATTATTTTCTGTATTTCCAGGCAGAATTCACAGGTTATAGCCTGTAACTATTTTTAGCCCATTTTACCTTTGATAAGATGGTGCTTCTCTTGTGGGGAACTAGAGGTGTATCTCTGTTAATGACTGTGAGATGGTTCCTAACAAGCTTTCGGAGAATGTGGCTGCTGTCTGACACCAGTCTGATAAATGCAAATAGACTATTAGCAATCCTAGCTCGTTAACAATGGACCATGTGTGTTTGGCTTCCTTATTTCATCATGGCTTCATTGCAGATTGTGTCTATTACAATAGGGTTTATCTTAGTAAAACTAATGTCTTATAATTGCAGGATTACACCGAGTCATTCCCAGCTCTCCCATAGGAATTCAACTGTTTTTCCCCACTGACTAAAAGGAGATGATTTTTCTACTGGCTAATGCACAAGCCTGGGAATTGGGGAGTCCAGCTTTTATTCCCAGCTGAATCAGGGATTTACTTGGGGATTTCTCAGCACCTCAGTTTTACTAGAATAATGGTGTTACTTACCTTTTAATGGGAATGCTAGGAAAATTCCTGGATTGTTTGTTGCTTCACTGAACATGAGATTACTCCCCACTTACTGAAAGCAGATTAGTCACTCTACTAATTCAAACAATAGCTGGACATATTGTGTTTTTGCAGAAGATTACAGCCTGTGTCTTGGTGTGTAATAGTGTGCATAAAACGGGTATCCCTATTGACCTAGCTCTACTGGGTGCTCGCTCCATGGACGCTGCTGTGGCAACCTGAACAACTGAGTCTTATGAATTTCTGTGCACCGTGTGAAGTTCCTTGAATCTTTCTTGATAAAATTTCCAATCCATTTAAAATATTCCCGTTGTTTATATCCACCCCTCCCCCCACTTACATGTGCAATCAGTTGTTAATTTTTGTCCAGCACCCTCCTCTATATTATCAGTATGCCAAGAGTATGTGTAAAAAGCTTCCTACTCTATAGTGAGATTGCTTAGGTATAAAATCATATTAAGATGACTAAGGAGGGAAGAGAGCTCTCAAAAGTGTTTGGAAAATGCTTTTAGATTTCAGGAGCTTTGAGTCCTCCATATGAATATACATACATAATGAGCATGTGTACATATATGTATACATATTCTCATAGATATATGTACACACACATGCATATAAGTGTAGTCCCTTAACCTTTCCATGGTACACCAAAGAGACATTCCAGAATGTCACTTTCACAAGCTACATTATTTCACAAAACTTTCTCATTTCCAAATTACCAGTTTGAATCACTATAACCCAGGCCTCTCACAAGGTTCAATGAAATAAGTATCAGAGATCAATTAGTTAATCGTCAGTAACAGGTTATACCTACACTGCTCCACTGTGTATAGTCACACCAGCTGACGCTTCTGCTGTTCCATCTTTGTTATCTTATTTTTTTTTGCTTTCTACCCTGCAGCAGCAGCAGCTCTGATTGCAGCAACCAATAGACGTGGTTGGCAGGATGAAATGTAAAACAACTAAACCTACAGTCTGTCTGGCTTTGTGGATAATATGCTGCAACAACCAGCTATTTTCTGCCTGTGGCTGTGTCAGTTGAGCCATCCACAGTCCATTTTTTCATTGGTGTTATTTTTTTCAGTGTCTGTGAAATCTGGAAAGGGACACAGCATGCTTGGAATGTGGCCAGTATCCTGTTGAGTTAGTAGAATGGAAAGAAAATAAAAAATACACTGACCCAATTTCTTTGACTGAATATACTGGGCCATAACAGCAAAAGCTAGGAATGTGTTTATTCTTGGAATAATTTTTCAGGTGAAGTGGCTTAGGACAATATGTTACAAATGGAGATGGAGATCAGGGACTGTAGCCTACTCATCAGGGTCTCCATTATATGGAACTGTGTCTTTACTCCCAGGTCTAAACAACTTAAAAGTAGGTTTTAGTTTTTCCTCCTGTTGGTTTTCTACCTAATTTAATTTATGTAAAAGTTTCTGTCCGCTTTATGGGGTTTTTTTTGGTACTTGTTTTAGTTAAAGGAGTTAACAACAACAAAAAAACCCAAACCAAAACAAACAAAAAACCAACAAAACCTCCCAAACAAAAAGTCCCCCACAAAACAAAAAACAAACCTCACAAATCAATCAGTTAGTATGTTTTTCCTTTATGTCACAAGTACCAATATTTAGGACTTGAGGAGGCTGTGTCCCTTGCTCTCTGGTGTGAGCAGAAATTCATCCAGCTGCATCTGGAAGTAAGAAGAAACATAACAGCAAAATCAGTTAGTTTTTCAAATGCAAAGCGAAGGACGCACTTAAAACCTGATAATCATCTAAATGGAACAGCTTGTGCCTACCTTTGGCTCCCCCACACCTGTGCCATTCACGCTGCTATCCCAGGTAACAGTGCTGTTCCAGGAGGAGTGTGCCAAGGGGTTGGCTGCTCTGTTCTTAGATCTATCTCCCAGGAAGGACTAAGCAAACCCCGTGATCTCTCTCAGTTTCCTCATTCATAAAATGGGGACAGTGATCTGCCTCCATCTTTTCAGAACACCTGGGTATATCTGCATGCAAAGTGGTAGGACACAATGTGAGCCAAACAGTGCTGTAGTCCAGTGCCATATGGCTAGCTGGGTTGCCAGCATTCAGAGATAAAAAAAGGCAGAGTAAATTATAACTCCTCCCTCAGAAAAGCCCAAAAACCAACAAAAAGAACCCCAACCCAAAAGCCCCAAGATCAAACAACAAAGAAAGGCTTAATTTAGCTCTAATAAACAAAATTCATTTCAGAAATTCCTGGCCAAATAAATATTCCTTTGCAACACCCCACCTGCTGGTACTGGTGGAATAATAATAGTACCTGCAACATGGTGCACAGCTCCTCTTCCACTATGTCCCTGTTTCTGTTGTCTTCTTCAGAGCTACAACATAAGGTGGCTATCTGACAGCCTTCCTGCTTTTCAGCTTTCCTTTCCAGTGATCTTCCCAGAATACTTAAAAACTGTTGAAAGAATTATGCACTAAGAGGGAATGAGAGAAAAATGTAGCTAACCATATGAATTTGTATCCTGGTTGGATATATGG
>VXAU01004095.1:79031-107758 GCA_013399695.1 Formicarius rufipectus | reverse complement strand
AAACAGGGAAGAACAGAATGGATGATTTAAATTATTTACAAGAGCCAACAATTCTAGTTGCAGTCTCTAAAACTGTGGAACACGAATGTGAGAATTCATGATCTAACTATGATTAATATAGGAAATAAGAGGAGGTAGAATATGAGTATTTCCTTTAGAAAATATGCTTGTTTTGAATGTGGTGAAGGGTGATAAAAACATTTAACTTGTTTTTTTCAAGGAGTTTGACAAAAGGTAGCCCTGTTTAGTATTCAATTTGTTTAGATTTAATCTAACGTCTGGGTCCTTCATTACTTTTTTTTTTTTTCCTCCAGAGAAGTCTCTGTATTTGAATAAAATAAAGATACGTTTTTTTGTTAAGCATAGGACTTTTCTCACTATGAGACCCCTGGTTTCCTCAAGTTATAAATAAGACAAATTGAGTAATTGAAGATGAACCAAAGAGATTTTTTCTGAAATTCAAGTTCTCAGGCTTTATACCTAGCTTAGAAGGACTGAAGTGAAACAAAGTTCATCAGATTTGATCTCAAAGTTTCTCCTTTCTTGGAATAATTATCATTAAACTGAAAAGATAATTTTTATTAGAACTGAAGCAACTGACTCTAAATTTCTTTCACATCTTTTTACCATACTCTTAAATAAATTATCAGTTCCTTGAAAAGTCGTCATTTTAATATTAATTTTGATGTATTTCCTCCTCAGTAATGTATTTCTAATAAATTCTATATAAATATACAGTTAAAAAAAAAAAAAAAGGCAACAAACAACACTATGATCCTGGATACTGAACTCATACATCAATGTATCCTGTATGTGAAGATCAATAGCTCTTTAAGCAGTATCAAGCTAAAAACATGATTAAGTTGCCTCTCACGAATGTACAAATAAGATGTAGGGATGCAAGCCCTTCCAGTATTAAATACAAACATTAACTGAAAAGAGATTTTATTCCTCATACTCAGTTGTTTCTTTTCATTTATACCAAGGAGTTAAAATTATTTATCACCCCATGCCTGTTGAAAGTCTTTTCAGTTGTAAATGAAAACATTAGAAACAAAGGTGAAGAACAAACAAATTTTCTCAGAAGGCAGCTTGTCAGAATACCTGGAGATAAAACACTTACTTTTTTTACTGTGTGGAGTTTTGGTTTCTAAATTAGGCACCCAAATTAGAAACATAAAACTAGGAAAATGCATTTATTATCTGTCTAAATGAAATTAATTTTGTTTAATAAATGTTCAAATGTAGACCCATTCCAGTCCATTAAAGTATTTTAGGGACCTGGCTTTCTACCTGTGTGTAGACCAGGGTATTTTAGTATAAAAATATTAACAAAGTATTTTATTTTTATTTTCTGAAATCATCTAGAGAATTAAACTCCCTCTGGGACTTTCCCCCATGCTTACAGTTTGCAAGTTCTGATGCTACTTTTTAAAAAAACCTGTGTCCTAATGTCAGCTAGAATGTTTTTAAAAAAATTATCTAGTACATTTCCCTGCATAAATGATGATAATTAATTGTTATTAAAAGCTTGTAATAAATTATGTAGAAAATAAAATAGTAAATTATTTTAAAGATGAAATCATAGACCTTTAACATATTGAAAATAACGATCAAATTTACCTTTAATAAATTTTGTGGATATCCATTGCTGTGTAGAATATGTTTGTCAGCTTGTAAAAGTGAAGTGTTAGGGGCCACCTTTGTAATCACTGTCAAGAGGCATAAGAAATCACTTTAAGCCTATTTAGAGTTAGAATAAAGGGCTTTCTGATTTTTGTTGCTGTTGTTGTTTAGGTTTTTTTTGTGTGTGTGTTTCTTTTCTTTTTAAGTTCTTTGTTCTTGATGGCTTCTTTATGACAAATTGTTAATTTTCTTAAGTTTGTTGTGCTTTAAAACACACTATTAATGGAGCACAGAATTTCTAGTAAGTCCTCATAGTTCATTTCATGCTTTCTGGCAATGAAACTTCTAATGTTTTTCCTTATACCCGAAATAATGCAAACTTTTAATTATATTTACATAGTAACAGTAAAATCCCTGTAGAACAATTCAGGATGACCAGCTTGAGGAGTATAGGTCAGGGGAATTATTTGTGCTTCTTTATGAAAGAGGCAAACAAATATCCTCTGTAATGACATTCCTATACCTGCAGGTATTTTTATGTTAACTACTGTTTACCAAATTTCCCTCAGCTGGGGAAGACTGCCTGGCAACATGACAGGGAAAAAGATTCTGAAACACCAGAATTTGAGATATTTTACGCTTTTTTCTTTTCTTTTTTTTTTTTTTTTTTTTTTAAAGTTTGTTTCCCTTCTCCTCTTTTGCCACTTTATTACAACACTTGAAAAACAAAAAGAAGGAAAGAACTTTCATGGAAAACCAAAACAATGTCCTTGAACAGAACAGCTCCTTAGTGCTCTGAGGATGTCACTGGCTAAAACAGGCTAAAAAGTATTCCTCATAGAGGCAGCTATAGCTGTGCTGAAAACAGAATGCTCCGGAAAATTAAAATCATATCTCTGATTCAAAGGAAGATGTTGCCATCCATCTGTGTTGAAATAACTGAAGAGGTGGTGAGATAAGCAGTGGTCTAGTGTCTAACTGGGATGGAATTAACTTTTGTCCTGGCATCTTGTGTGGTGGTGTATTTTGGATGCGACTAAGACCATGATCATGACTAAGTCATAAGTGTCTTGGCTATTGATAAGCAGTACTTGCATAGCATTGTTGATTTGAAATAATGTTATTGACTCTCATTTAGGACTTTGTTAACTGAAGCATGTGAAGATTTGGGGAGCTGGTGGAGGAAAATACATTCAAATAGAATGCCCGGGCACTTGGCAGTATCAAGACACATGGTTGTTAATAACAGGTCTGGCTTTCATTTAACAAATTTGACTTGAAAGAAGAAGTGCTTGTAGAAATAGACCTCTGACTGTGCCTGAAGAGTGAGTTGTTTTCCGGGTCACTTTTTCATTGTACTTTGTTGAAAGGCCAGTGCTGTTAAGACAATCTAGGATGCAAGTTTCTTAAGACTGTGAATACTTTGATTCTTCCTCTATCTTATGGCTTTGCCTACATGCTATGTCTTTCTCCAGTGTTTGGATGAGGGTAGAGGGAAAAATAGCAAGTCACATATTGATGTAAGATAAACCTACCTCAGCTTTACACAGACTTACCCCAGAATTGAGGAAGGAGTTCCAGGACTGTTACAAGTTTTCTTAAACTGCTCTGCAGTGGTGATTTTGACTTGTGGTTATGATTCTGCATGGTAGTGCATATCTGGTTCAGTGTGGATGGGCTTGAGCACACAAAACAGGAAAAAGATGATGGACATGATCCTCATGAAATTTGTCAGTGGAACTCTTTCAAGTAATGGCAGTAATTCACTGTCAAGGCTAATTTCAAGCAGTTGGAGATACAGAACGGACATTGGAACAGTTACAGTAAAAACCAGCAGAGCAGCCCATAGCTAGAACATATGCTATTTACATCCTCTTTTGAAAAAAAACCCCAAAATTTATCCTCATTTCCATAGCAAGAATTGTCATGCTACACAGAAAACATAATATTAAGACACCATTAAGAGGAATGGAATATTTTTTCCTTTCAAAAGATTATTATTATCACTATATTATTAGGTTTTCTGAGCACAATGTCTTCTAACACCAACAGTTGACTCTACCACCCTGTACCTTCTTTTTGTTAACTAAAATCTCTATGAGATTATGTCTGTGGCATTTTAGTTTACTTGAGAAAACTATATGTAAAGTACTTAAATATCTGAAATACTTATCAAAAATAATATGTTTGAGTTGCATTGTAGTTTACTGGTGTATTACCAAATTGCAGTGAAGATTAATTTTTTTTTTTTAACACTTTTACTGTAATGGTCAAAAATAAGATCAGAATTCTAAAGAGAACATATTCCTTCCTGCCAACATCCCATGCACCTCCTACTTCCTAGCAAGTGTTACAATACGAAAAGCAGAAAAGTCCTTGGATCTGTGTAAAGCACTACTCAACAATGAAAAAAACATCTTTATGCTATCAACATTCTTGTCTCTATTTACAAGAAAACCAAGATTTCTATCAAGGAAAGTGAGGAAGAGAGGACCTAATCACCAAAACAAACACAGTTTATGAAATTAAGAGACTTTAATCAGAAAATGTAGAGAAAAAGGACAACAGTCCTTTACTACAAATATACATATGTATAACCAAAAAAATGAAGCCTAAACATAACAGAACAAACAGCAACACTGTAACCAAGATTTTCACACAGATCAAGTCCTATCTCTGTTCATACCATAGTCCTCCAGGAGGACAGCCTGCTTCACTGTGGTCTTCACCACAGACTGCGAGGGAATCTTTGCTTACAATACTCCAGCATGGGCTACCACCCACAGGACGCAGTCCACTTAGAGCTTCTCCAGTGTGAGTCCTTCCTGCCGACTGTAGATCTTCACAAACTGCTGCAGTGTGGGTCCCTGTGAGGTCACAAGTCCTGCCAGCAAACCTATTCCAGCATGGGTTTTTTGTAGTGTCACATTCTCCTTCAGGCATGCCTCTGATCAAGCCCTCTATGGGCTGCAGGTGTATCTCTGCTTCATCATGGACTCACCTGCAGATCACAACCCCTTTGACACAAGTTCACACTGGAGTCCAGTACAGCTGCACAGACATGGAAGCAATGCTCTGGTCACCTGCCAGCCCAGGTGCATTGCCAGGCTGTTATCAGAATGTTCCCAGGCACAATACAGTAGATGATAAGCAGCACAACACAACAGCAAACAGCAAAAGCAAAAAATGTCCAGTAATGAGCTCTGTATATGACTCTAATACAGTCAGGAAAGTGAGTCTCATGGCAAGCACAGAAGCCTCATTATTAACAAATGGCACTAACAGGTATAAACTCAGTCTAGCACATTCCAGTTGAATCTATCATTGCCTTGAACACTTAGAGCCTCACACTGGGTGCCAAAAAAGGATTGTCATGATTTAACCCCAGCCAGCAGCCAAGCCCCACACACCTGCTTGATCACTTCCCCGCCAGTGGGACTGGGGAGAGAACTGGAAGGGTTAAAGCTTGAAACCTTGTAGCTTGAGGTAAAGGTAGTTTAATAGGAACACCAAAAGCTATACATATAAGAGAAGAAAAACAAAGAATTCACTGCTTCCTATGGCCAGGCAGATGTTCAGCTGTCTCCAGGANCCCACACACCTGCTTGATCACTTCCCCGCCAGTGGGACTGGGGAGAGAACTGGAAGGGTTAAAGCTTGAAACCTTGTAGCTTGAGGTAAAGGTAATTTAATAGGAACACCAAAAGCTATACATATAAGAGAAGAAAAACAAAGAATTCACTGCTTCCTATGGCCAGGCAGATGTTCAGCTGTCTCCAGGAGAGCAGGGCCTCCACATCACATATAACAGTTACTTGGGAAGACAAACACCATCACTCCAAATGTCCCCCTTTTCCACCTTCTTCTCCCAATGTGTGTACTAAGCATGATGTCATAAAGTCTGGGATATCATTTTGGTCAGTTGGGTTCAGCTGCCCTGGCTGTTTCTCCTCCCACACTCCCATGCTCCCCCGACTTCCTTACAACGTGGCAGTATGAAAAGCAGAAAAGGCCTTGGCTCTATGCAATCAACCCATATTCAACACAAATTCAAAACACAGCCCCACAGGCAACTGTGAAGAAAATTAACTCTACTAGCCAAAACTAGAACATATCTGAAGAAACCTCCTAGTCAGTGCAAGTGAAGGAGCACAGCCAAATTTTTAAAATGGGCAACTAGCAGGAGTTGTGGTATGCTGAAAGGCAGGAGCAGTATACATATATGGAAACATATAAAAAATGCTTGTTGGTGCACTTGTTCTCTGTTGCATTTGGGTATATGTAAAGTATATATTGAATAAATGTATGATTTTAAGTGTGAATTATATAGTTTCTTTTGAGAGAAACATATCACAACTATTATTATTCTAATCAGCTACTGAAAGTAGACATCAGCCATTCTTTATACAACCATTCCTTACTCAGCACTGAGTTATTTGAATTTGAATCAAGAGCAGAAGTCATACCCTTGTATAATTATGGCTATTTGATTGATGATCATGACATTTTAAAATTTTTACACATTGTAGAAATGGAAAAAAATACTTTTAAGATTTGCCCTTTACAAAATGAAATAATTAAAAAATAATCTGACTGAGAATCACACAACTGCTCTAAGGAATTTTGAGTTATCATTTCACCTAGTAAAGGGCAATAGTTCTCCCTGACCTGTTCTCCTCCCATACTGAGAAACTAGATTTAATATTTTGATTATGCCTTGAGATGAAAAACTAAATCTTGTCAAGAATGTCAAAACATAGTTGCTTGAGTAACAGGCTAAAAAGCTGGGCAACATTTGGAGAAAAGCATATTAATATTTATATCTGTAACAAAAATGGATTTGCCTCTAAGTAAAAGCTTTTATACTTTTTAAAGAAACTATACATGCGAACAATTTGCCATGACTTGTATGGTAGCATTTTTATAGTTTTCAGGGATGTATGTGACACAAAGCATGGCCTTAGCTGAAAGCCCACCAACACAGGATCAGACTCAAGACAACACTCACACCTGAAATAGTTCTTTGCAACATTTTAAATATTGCAGGTCCTTTGTCTCCTTTTCACTGATGTACAGTGTAGTGATTTCCCACATGGATTGCAAGTGCAAGGGAAAGAGAAAACAAAATGATTTTCCTCCAATTAATTGCTTGTATTGACCCTCACACACTAGAGAATTTTGAGGTCACTGAGTTTTTCTGGCTGAAAAGGTGAATATGAAACATAATTATTCCTTCCTGGTTTCTTTTAGTCGCTTTCTTATTACTTTCTTGAAGGTAATTCTTACTAATTTGTTTGTGCTTTTATCCATGCAAACTGCTGAGTAACGTGAAGGAGACTAAGGGAACAAAAAAAACCCTCAAAAAACCAAATCAAACTAAACCACCTCCACCAACAACAACAACAAAAGAAAAACAAAACAAAAGAACTCCAAACACTTCTCCCATAACCCAGAAAGATAATTTTTACCTGGATTCTCATAGTTCTGTTGTGTCATGGTGTAGATGAAAAAAATAAAGAAGTGTTATGAGTAATAATCCCTAGAGGAAGATTATTTTTTTTAATTCATTGCAATGTTATTTTCTTTAAACCTAAAGACCTTTATTATTCTTTTTACTCACTGTATGTGTATATATACACATTTAGCTATATACTATGCCTGGAAAATATCTTCCACTTTCAATTTAGTTTTTCTGCCAGCACCAGTGGAAGTTTTGATAAAAAGTTCAAGAAAAAAACTGAAATATTTAGTTTTATAGGCCTTCTTAAAACTCATAGTGAAAACTTAGTAGTGTTTCAGATAGTATTTTCCAATTCTTAAATTTGATTTAGCCACCCATTTCTTATTTTGTTATTAATATCATAGAGACTAAGTTTCCATAACTAAATTACAGAATCAGAGAATTGTTGGAGTTGGAAGGATCCCACAAGGATCATTGAGTCCTACTCCTGGCCTCCACAGAACTATCCCCAAGAGTCACACCAGATACCTGGGACTATCATCAAAATGTTTCTTGAACTCTGTCAGGTTTGGTGTTGTGACCACTGCTCAGGTGAGCCTGTTCCAGGACCCAATCAGCATCTGAGTGAAGAAACTCTTTCTAATACCCAACTTAAACCTCACCTGACACAACTTCAGACCAGTCCCTCAGGTTCTGTCACTGATCACCACAGAGAAGAGATCAGTGCTTGTCCCTCCTCTTCCCCTCACAAGAAAGTTGTAACTGCAATGAGGTATCCCCTCAGTCTCCTCTTCTCCAGACTGAACACACCAAGTGATCTCAGCCACTCATACAGCTTCCCCTCAAGGCCTTTCACCATCTTTGTTGTCCTCCTTTGGACACTCTCTAATAGCTTAATATTAAATGTTTTGCATGATGCTTCTGTACAGGGAGAGCTAAAATTCAAGATAACAGTGTTTATATTGTCAAGATGAATTTATTATGAAACCCATTAAAATTAATCTTTAAACATTTTATCTGTTTTGGTTTTTCATTTCTGAAGGTAACAGATCTGCAAGTAAGTAAGAATTTCACTCTAATTTCAAAGGACATTGGTTACATTCTGAGGTTCCAATCAAAATTTATTAACACATTGTTATTCTTGCTGCTTGCTATCCCTACTAAAATCCTAAAGAAAAGATCCAGTAAGGAGTATATATAAAAGTTGAATATCTGAGATTTCTCCTGACAGAGAATCATAATATGATCACTTTAAAAAAGGAAAATCATTCCCTCCAAAACATTTGTTTTGAATAATAATATTGAGGAAGGTTTGAGCATTTTATAATGAACTGACCTTCATTATCTGCTATTGGTCTGCTGCGGAAAAGTGTTACCATGGACAAAAATTAAACAGTCCAGACGATGAGATAGTTGAAGATAGGCAAGACACAGAAAGTAGTGTGAAAAAACAAAAGACATAAATCCGACTATTTTAACTTTATGCATCTTAGTTCTTTATTGTGGAGCTTCTTATTGTTACACCATTTACTGTATTTTTGACTGCTATTACATCTTTTACTTTGGATGTGACTGCTAAATGATAAAGTATAGTGGTTCACTCAGCTCACAGTTACATTGGTTGGTTATGCTTATGTTCAGACAGACAAGATGATCTCAACTGGAATAATTAATTTTTGTTCTGGACTTAATTTTTAGAGTATTTAATTAAAGAATTTGGACACCATGCACTATGCTGACTTTTTTACAGTAGGAAAGGTAAAAATTGAAGATTGCTCAATATCAGATTTTGTATGAAATATAGGAGCCATCTCCTATCTCTCTTTATATCCCTGCAACTGACTCAAGGAGACTTGCAGTCTAAATTTATACACAGAAATTGGCTCCTTCACCTTCACCTTCACCTTCTACTTTTGAGATTGCCCAGATCAGCAAATCCCAGAGCCATAATTTAGAGATGTTAGGATTGCTGGTGGCCTCTGTGTGTATTGGTTGCAAATCAACCCAAATTTTTGAAAGAGGAATAGATAACGAGAGTCTTGATGATTGGTATATATTTAAGGATTTCAGAATCAATCTGGATTATTCTGCTGTCTGTGTTAAGGACTCAGATTAATTCTGGGGTCTCTGACACAGATTTCCTATTAATAGTGCCTTCCTTAGTATTTGATATTCTTAGATATGTTACTATAGAAGTATAAGAAGTTTTTCAATAGTTCACAGCTGTGTTTCTAATGCAGGTGTACTGACTCCTGAACTGAAGACTGAAAAGAATTGTGCAGGAAAGAGATACATAGGAATAGTCCTTGCTAGTCTCTCTTCCTTTTTGTCACTCTGTTACATAGGTTGCTTCGCTTATTTAACTAGTTTGATAAGGTTTCACTGATTTAAAAAAAAAAAAAAAAAAAAAAGAAAGTTTGGTTTTGTTTGTTTGTCTGTTTTCCTTTAAAGAGGATAGTAAATATTGGTATTACTTCTTCATCTGCAGTCATACTTGTGACCTCCTGCTTCAGCTCATCTGCTGATAGTGGCATATATGTAGTAATAATGCTGAGGAAAAGTGTTTCAGAAAGTGGGCTCTTGACTCTGGGAGATTTGAAGAGCTACTCAGATTTTCTGGGGCAGGGCTATTTGTGAATGAAATTAGTGCCAAACACTAAGCTGATCTTCACAGAAGGAAGCTAGTAATCTTTTTGTGTGTGAAGGGAAAAAAAATCCCAAAGCAGTAACACTTTGTTTCTTCACATAGAAGCAGAATGATCTTTAGTAAAATACAAGAAAATTCTTGTATTTGCTTTGAGAAGTTTGATGGTAAGTGCATTCATACACCAGGTCTCTGTTGTCTAGAGATGTACCTAGGGATTTAACTGCTTTGATTTATTTATTTGGGCTATATATTATCCATCCAGGAGACAGTAGTAAAAATCTATGAGTGCATCAGACAGTGCTTCGTTGCACATTTGCGTTCTGTTGCCTTTTTTTTTTCTCTTTTCCTGCAATCTTTTTTTTTTATCTTTGGTTTTGCCATCACAGGAATAAAAATATAGTGAGATGGCAAGTTTTTGCGAAGTACAAAAGCTGTTTGAGGAAAAATATTTTAGGAAAAAAGGCTTCGTTTACCATAACAGAGATTCCATCCTACTTACCAGCCTCTCTTCATACCTGTGCATGCCTGTGAATTGCTGTATTAGTCAACCAAACCTTTTACGCACTGGAAAAGGAGAATGTATTTATGATTACCTGCTGTTTATTTAAAACATTCAGCCTTTTTACTCAAGCAATTGGTTGTCTTCAGAGGCAAAAAAGACAGTCTATTTTAGAGATGTCCTGCCATGACTCTTATGCTCTGATCCTGCCATATCATAGTGCTCTAAGTGTTTGCTCTGAGTTGATGAAAAATGGACAATACAGGGCTGGTACCTTTCACAAAAGTGGTATTTTAAAAGCTACCAAGCCCACATGTTTTCCCTTCTGAGGTGAAGAAGTACCAGCAGGACTGTGCATGCACCAGTGTATTTATATCTGTGTGCATATGTGTGTTTTATTATGAAACATTTTCCCTTCTCCCTGCCGCTCAAGAGACTTTGTTTTCAGACTTGTTCTGTTTAAATTTTGATGGACAAGAAACTTTAGGAAAGGACTGGAATCTGATTTTGGGGGGAGGATTTAAATCTTATCCAGACTAGAGTTTCAATCCCTTTTCAGAATCTGATGGCTCTGAGATAAAATACAACTAAATAGGTGTCCCTGCAGCTAATGCCACTGTGATGGATATACGGCCTTGGTTTATTGTAGGTTCTCAAGTTGAGAATGGTAGTGGGAAGGTCACAAGGAGGATATGGAATGGTACAACTTGGACAGTGTCAGTGTCTGTGTGCTATCAAATAAGAACAACCTCCAAACTTATTAGGGTTAACATAGACCTAGAGTGATATAGATACAGACTTACACTGTTGAGGTGCACATGCAAATTGATAAAGGGATTTGATGCACCATACTGTTGAGATTTATCTAAATTCAATATTGTTAAACATTCCTAAAGATCAGATGAATTATACATAAAGTATATGGATTATTTGTCCCAGGCAAACAATAGTGACATTTCTATCTGTCACTTAGCATGACAAGGTTAGCATGTTTTATTCAAAAGTTTTAAACAATAAATGATTTATATGAATTACTTTTTCATTGAACTGCTAAGGAAAGCAGAAAGCAATACAGCCATTCTATGGTGCAGTTAGATTTTGCATTAAATAGGTAAGTGTCAAAACATTATTATTTCTAACATTTTTAAAATTCATGTTGAAGTTCTCTTGTCATTTGGAGATCAAAAAAATAAATATTTAAAAACAGTGAAGGAAAAAGAAACACATCAGCAGCCTCCTTTTAAAAAAAATAAATTGGATGATAAGCAGCAAGATAAAGCAACAAGAGGTTTTGATAACAGAGCCCCTAGTTTTATGTAAATTAAAAGAATAGTCTTCTGGAAGAGAAAACTGAAATATGTAAAGTGAAAAGAATTATTCACATTATAAGAAATTTAAAAACAATACAAAAACATCCTCCTGTCTTGATTATATTTTGAGGTCTAATGAAGTACAGGACTCTGGAGTTCATATTCTGCTCACTGAATCCAGAACTCCATTCAATTTCTTATACAGTCTTTGTATCATCTTTCCTTAATATAACCTGTTGAAACTTCTCCAAAAAGAAAAATTAACCATTGGTGAACCAGAGGACAGAAAACCAGGAATAACTTTTTACATGTATTATGAAACTCTGCAGAGATTGAAAAAATGTGGTTCAATCTCTGCTCTGGATGGCAGAAGGGGGTGAGTGGTTTGCTACATCCTAAGTTAATACCTCACTGTGTAACATTCTACACACCGAGATGAAAATCTGATAGAACAAGTATCAGCTTTATTTGTTTCTAGGCCTTCTATCAAGTTCCCAGCATTGCTAGCAGGAGTCAAACAGGGGACTGCACGATGACTGCAAGTTTGTTTTGTAATCTGGCTGTCACAGGGTATCTGAATGATCTTTTTTGTTCTAACATTTTAACATCCTTTCTGGTTACTGTAGGCTGTCATTAAGAATTACTCATCTAAAAGCATTATGGCATTGACTTTATACATATATATTTATACATATTTTATATATATATATAAAATAACTTTTAGGAAGAGGTTGAATAATAATCCACATAATGTAATTCAGGATTTAATTGTCTAATATCTTGTCCCTGACAGTGGTCTGTTCCAGATTTATTAGCCGAGAGCACATAGACTTTTTCCTTCGTTAACTTCAGATCTGGTTACTATCTAACAAGATACACAAATTCCTTTTTGTTGTTGTTTATTTATTTTTGTTACTTCAACGACATTCTCTTGAAGAAAGATTCAAATCAGGAAGGTATCCTGTGTGAAAATGGTTATTTTTTTGTTATAATATCTGAATATACTATTCTTAAAATTTTTGAAACAGGAGATAAATTGTACTTATGAACAAGGTGCACTTTGTCAATTTTTGCAGTAAAAATAATTGCATGCAGTATTCACGAAGGAGACTAGTTCAAGACTTAGGCAAATCACACACTACTCTTAGTACATGTCTATTAGACATCAGTGGCAATGAATTGTTCACCTTTATCACATTTGTTTATTCATAAGTGTTCTCCAAAGGCGAACATATACAAAGTAGATAACAAACATAGATGAATTTCAGCAATACTTATTTCAAAATTTATATTTGCCACATTTTATGTGTCTCCATTTACCTGATTCTGTAGGGTAATTTAATGAAATTTTGTGTTTCCAACTGAATACAATATTAAATAGGCACACTTTTTGAAAAACGCTAGGGAATTTTTACTTGTGTACAGACAATTTAATGCCCCTCCCCACTCAGTAACACTGTATCTATGTTTTATTTTGTACCTGTACATAAAGCTATCTTAGTTTCTCTGGAGTAAAGCTGATAAAATGCATCCTTGATTGAAAAGGTAGTAGGAAAAGAAATGTGCACTTTATCAGTGCAAATGTATCATATGAAATTTGGATATATGCCCCTGGGTGTGGAGTCCAGGAACAGCTTGATTACAAAAGACCTCTCTGGAAATTCAGCTAAACCTTGGGAAAGTGTATTGGCAGTATACTGAGGCTGATAAGACTCAATCAAGCCTGCAGACATCTGCTGCCTTAGTATCTCCAAGTTGCCTGCAGTTGACAAGATTTGTGGGTTTCTGTGTACTCCCTGGCCCAGATGGAATCTCACTTTGTCAATCCCTTTGTTTCTTTTGTCTCGTGTTGGTTAAATATGGACTGACCTTGCATTCCTGAGCTCCCTCAAAAGGAGCATATTGTATTCTCTTAATTGCAATATCTCCTCTCATATTTAGCATAAAACCAGCCCCTGAGATGAATATTTAGTCCCTGAACCCATATATTGTATCATATTGCTTCAATAAGTATCTCTGTTTGCCCCCCAAAACGGAGATCGTGAAACTGACCGCTACACCTGGGATGGAGAATTTGCAATGAATCTCCTTCAGCTTTCCTTGTAAACTTGCAGCTTAAGCTACAGCAAAATTCTCCATGCCGTAATCCTGAGAGTGGATTTACTGAGGTCCTTTTGTGTCTAGGCTAGCACATAACAAAATAATTTGTTTCCCAGAACAGTAAGCTGTTTGTCGCGTGTGCTATATAACTTGTCTAGCTATTTTTATAACATTTTGTTTATGACAGAAATTGTATAGTGAACCCAGTTGACTCTTAATTGAATGGATCAGATTTCTTGTTATGCTATGCACCCATAGCTAATAGCTCTAATTGATTAGAACCTCATCAGGATTCAAAAGATTAAGTAAGGAAAAATTGTTTTATTGTTTCTTAATAGAGCCTGCGTAATGAGACAATCAGGAGATTGCAAGGCTTACTCTCTCTCCGGAATTACACAAAAAACAGTGACCATGGCTGAGATCCAGGGCTCCTGATATTGAGTCTTACACTTGTGGAAAATAACTACCATCTGCATTTGAAAATATTGCTGTTCTGTTCAATTATTAGTAAAAACTAAAGCAAACAAACAAAAAACCCAACCCTCTTCCCACCCCAAAAAACAAAAACAAAAACAAAACAAAAGAAAACCAAAAAAAGAAAAGAAAACAAAACAAAACAAAAAACCAAAAAAAAACCAAAAAAAAAAAACCAAACAAAAAAACCCATCAACAAAACAAAACCCAAAACATACAAAACAACAAAAAAATCCAAACCAAAAGCAACTTGAACAGCTTTCTCTCCCACACCCCTTGCTCCCCTAACATTCCACCTCTACTTCCTTTTTATATCTGCATTTTCTGCATAACTCCTGAGAGCTAGAGAGAATGATACTATGTGCAGTGGGAGAATTTTCAGCATGTAGAAGAGTTCACAGAAAGGACCTGGAAATTCGACGGAATATTTGCAGCCCACTCCAGAACAGTCAGCTACTTAAATAAAAAGAACAACCATATATGTTGTATAACTGTATGTACAACAGGGTCAGCACAATGCCATCTTGCAGGTGTGTCACTCCTAGGAATAACATCACACTGCCTGGTTGTTGTTTGTGCTGCATCACAAGTGTCATAGGTTGTTCTTCAGGGAGACGCCATCATATTTGCTAATGGACAGCAGGAATAGCCAAGCACCCTTTATTTATGAGGACTGCATTCTTCTGAAATTCTTATGCACATAATCTCAGTTTACTTTGTGTATTACAGACAATGAAAAATTGCTAAATATTTTGGGCAACATTTCACAACATTAAACAGTCAGAAAATAATATTGAAACCTTGCACTTAGCCAATAGTCGCGAAGACAGGGTTTGCCTTTCACTGTGATCAGGACTGGAAGGAGAAAGGAACAGGCAGAGCCTCTACGCATTGGGTCAGGAGCACTGCTCAGCCATATCCTGGGCAGGCAGAGCCCTGGAAAAGATGCTGCTGAGACCGGAAAAGGCTGGAGTTGACTCCTTCCTTGAAGGATTTCCAATTCCCATGGGATAAAGTTTTTAGCAACCTGGAGACCTGCCATATTCCCTAATGATCTGAAAAGCCCTGAAATCAATCCTATGGTCTTCTGATCAATTTAAAATTATGGAATCAGTTTCTGTATTATTCTATTACAGGGAAAGAATTTTTCTCTGATGGTGAGTCAAAATTTGTGTTTTGTGTAGTGAAGAATCATTTCTTGAAAGGAATTTGTAAATTCTATTATAATTACAAATTAGGATCACCCTGATTTCTGCTACTTAATCAAAGAATCATTTAGGTTGGAATAGACCTCCAAGATCATTGAGTCCAAATCACCACCTTGCCGACTAGACTATAGCACATGCAATAGCATGTTGGTTCTTGAACACTTCTGGGACAGTGACTCTGCCACTTCCCTGGTACTTTGTTACATTGCTTGGCAACCCATTCAGTGAAGAAATTCTTCCTGATGTGGTGCAATTTAAGGCTGTTTCCTCTGGTCCTGTTAGTTGCCTGGGAGAAGATTCTGAGCCTCACCTTTCTCCAGCCACCTTCAAGGTAGTCATAGAGAGTGACAAAGTCTCCCCTGAGCCTCATTTGCTCCAGGGTAAACAACCCCAGCTCCCTCAGCCACTTCTCATATGACTCGTGCTCCAAAACCTTCGACAGCTCTTTACCCTTCTCTGGCCTTGCGCCAGAAACTCAGTGTCCTTCTTGAAGTGAGTGACCCAGGACTGGGCACAGAACTCGAGATGGGGCCTCATCAGTGCCAAGGACAGAAGGAGCATCACTTGTCTGGGAACAAAATTTCTGATACAGACCAGGATGCCATTGGCCTTCCTAGCCACCTGGGCACAAAGGCTGGCTCACACTCAGCCAGCTGTCAGCCAGCACCCCCAGGTCCTTTTCCACTGGATCACTTTCCAGCTACTCTTCCCCCAGCTTGTAGAACTGTGTGGGATTGTTGTAACCCAAGGGCAGGACCCAGGACTTCACCTTACTGAAACATCATACCACTGGTCTCAGCCCATCAATTCAGCCTATTCAGATCCCTCTGCAGAGCCGCCTCACCTTCCAGCAGATCAATACCCCCACCCAAGTTAGTGTTCACAAACTTACTGAGGGTACACTTGATCTCCTCATCCAGATATTTGATGAAGATACGGAATAAGACTGGCCCCACTGCTAGTCATTTCATGATCTCTGTGTGCAAGGCAGACTCCCACCAACCCTTTTCTGTTTGCAAGTAGTAGGTCTAGCAGTGTGTCACCCCTGGTAGGCTCACTCACCACCTATGTAAGGAGGTTATGTAGCACACACTCCAGGAACCTCCTAGACTGCCTCCTAACCACTGTGTTGAGTTTCCAGCAGGCAAACTTAAAGTCACCCACAAGAACAAGGGCTGATGATTGTGAAATTACAGGGAGGCTGAATAGTGGATTAGGGACCTGGGCTTGTTCAGCCTGGAGAAAAGGAGGTTCATCACGCTCTGTGACTGCCTGAAATGAGGTTGTAGCTTTGTGGGGATTGGTCTCTTCTCCCAGGCAATTGGCAATAGTACAAGAGGGCACAGTCTTAAGCTGCACCAGGAGAGATTTAAGTTGGACCTTAAGAAGAGTGATTGGGCTCCCAGAAAGGTAGTGGAGTCACTGTCCCTGGAGATTTTTAAAAAGAGACTGGATGAGGCACTTGGTACCATGGTCTAGTAGGCAAGGTGGTGTTAGGGCAAAGATTGGATTTGATGATATGAGAAGTCTTTTCCAACCTAGCTGATTCTGCAAAACAACAGCCACCTGCTTTTTGAATACTTTGTCTGCCTCTTCATCATGTTTGGGTGGTCTATAACAGACTCTTTCTTAGCCTTCTCAGATCCTTCCCCATAGGCACTGAACCTTGTCATCACTATCCTTGAGTCCCTCTCATTATGCACTGCACCCCTCTCCTTCCTCACTTGTCATTTCTGAACAGTTTATCAACATCATTGCATCACTCCAGTCATAGGAATCATCCCACAAAATTTCCATCATATCTTTCCTGATACACCATGGTTCCCAGTTCCTCCTCTTTGTTATCCATAACATGTGCATCGGGGTAGATGCACTTCATCTGGACTGTCAGTTGGACTGCTAACTCTGGCATGCTGCCTCCAGCCTCATTTCTAGTGAACCTTCCTCCCTTCAGGCATAGTTTAAAGCCCTCTCATTGAGCCCAGCCAGCTCACAGGCTGGAATCCTCTTCCCCCTTTTAGAAAGGCAAATCTCAGCAGACCTGGTGCTGGATAGACTGTTCCATAATTGAAAAAGAGAAAATTTTGCTGATGGCACTGATTTTTAGGGCATATGTTGCTCAGGTGTGTTGTCTTGTTCCTTTTATCATTCTTCCATGCCACCAATGGGATTCAAGGAAACTGCCTGTGCTTCTGTCCTTCAACCAGTTGTCCCAGTGACCTGAAATCCCTTTTTGATCGCCCCAGAACTTCTCTCATCAACCTTGTTGCTGCTGACCCGACCAACTAGAAGTGGGTAGTAATCAGAGGGTTGAATCAATTCAGGGTGTCTTCAGTAATATCTCTTACCTGGACCTGAGGAAGGTAGCAGACTTCCGTGTGGGAGTAGTCCAGTTAGGATATGGGGTGCTCAGTTCCCCTTAGAATAAGTCACCTGAAAGTCTTTTCTTGTTGTCTCTTACATTTATAAAACTTTTTACAAGATACAGAGATAAAAATTGCCTTTGAAATGTATATTGTAATGAGAAGATCTTTGATTTTCTGATTTTGTTGTGAAACAGCACATCTGTCAATTTAAAAGCTACATTTGTTCTGCAAGAACACGGTTAAGATTTTTACAGTCAAAGGAGGAAGGTTTAGAGATGATTCAGCATGTGAGCTCATTTGATACAGATATTCCAGAGGGCTGCTTTTTCAGCCCATCTTTTTTTTCTCTCTGTTCTCTTCTTTGTGGATATTTGCATTTCTCCTTTTTTGATAAACAGCAGTGATGAACTTAACAGGCTACATAGTGTCTGTGATTAATTTACTAACCACATAAAGAATCATTTTTCATCCTCTCTGTGTACACTAAATTTTTCACTGTCATTTGCACATTTTTATATTGATGTTTTTTAATTACAGTGGACAAGTTATTTATCTCTGGTGTAAATTTGTTAAAGAAAACTGGATCCTGATACATCTTCAGTGTGAGCCTCCTGCTTCCCCTTCTGTCATCAGTTCTGCTGGGTCAGATTTAAAGGGCCCCATTATTCTGTGTTTACACATCCTGATCACTGATTTAGTATGGACATACAAGGAAAGTGGAGCAGATTGAAAATCAAGAGAGCTTTGTCCACAGAGACTTTAAAATGTATATAGAGCAAATCCTACTCATATTTAGTCATATTGCCTTATATTTGATACTGCTTTGTTACTTTCAACCTTTTTAGAATAAGATGTGATGACAGAGTTGCTGTTAGCACCCCCTTCCATCTGAACAGTACGTAGAGGAATTTATGTGATCAAATCCCAGTATTTGTCTGTAGCAAGCAGCCTTAGTTCATGGCACAGTATTGCATGGATTGTAGATCTTGTCATGATCTAACATTTAAATTAATCTATAAAGTTACTAAATTTAAACACTTCTACTTGTATTCCTTAGAGACAGGACAACTTGTAGATTTTGGTGTAAAAATAAATTCTATGACTGCAGCACATGGATTTCACTGTTCCTAAAACTGGTCTTTGGTAATTAAGTGTACAAAATATCTATTAAGTAAGTTCCTCTTAATTTATTGTTAAATGAAGAATAAAGTATCTATCCACTATGATAGTTTTCATTGATACTATGTGGACACCAAGTGTCTATTTTGTTCTCAGGTTCTAAAATTTTTCTTCATACATATTTAGAACTGTTCTCCAAGGATATCAGGTCCTTGTCTAGCTAACCATCAGTATTACTGCACAAATCAGACTCTATTGAAGCCTATTCAGGGATCTCTTTATTAAAGGCAAAAGAAAATGCCTTCATGTGTTTTCTGAGAAACGTCAATGTAGAAAGTAGTCTTGTTTGGAAGAAAGGGATTAAGATGAGTACTTTCCAGAAAAATAAGACTAGAATGTCTATACACAAAGTTAAAGCAATAAAAGAATGAAGGATTTTGCACTGGTTGTACTGGAGTACGGAAGAACCACGAAGGAAAACTCAGCTGCCCTCAGTGTGGGAGGAGCTGAGGACTCAGAAGACTTCTCACAGCCTCCAGTGGTTATCAACCTGAAAAATCTCCAGATTCTTCTTGTTGAAAAAGTAGTGTCTCCAATTTGCCTGAGCTATCATTAACTGAAGAAAAATTCATAGAAGAAAAATTTTCTGAAACATCTTTGCATTATGACTTCTTTTCAGAACCTCATTTGCAGTTATACAAAAAGCACATCATAGCCTCTGAGGCTGGGGTAAAATAAGATAGCATACAGGGACCTAGTTCATATTCTAAAAAAACTGAAAATTTGCTGTTGATAGTACTAAGTTGATTAAGAAAAACAAATAAACAAAGAAATTATTTCTTCTGGTTTTCAGAGAATTACAAAATCAACTATGTTGAAAAAGACCTCTGAGATCATTGAGTCCAATCTTTGCTCTAACACCACCTTGTCTACTACACCATGTCACCTCGTGCCACATTCAGTGTCTTCTTAAATACCTCCGGGATAGTGACTCCACTGTCTCCCCTGGGCAACCCATTCTGATGCCCAGTCACTCTCTCTGTAAAGAATTTCTTCATAATGTCTAAACTTTTTGCAGGACTTAGAGAAAATTAAGTTTTAGTATGCAACTGTTCTCAGATCTGTGGATCTTTATAGAGGGCTTTATGTGTATGCCATTCAATATGGCTATGAAATACTTATATTCAGGAGTTTATTTGGCATTTGCACACACTGGTCTTGCCAATAATTTTGAAACACTAATCTCAGAATCAGTGGGTTTTTTTCTGAGTGACATCTAAGTACATAACTGTTCTTGTTTTGCAGTCTTAAAGAATATGCAAAGAAGTTGTCTAAAAAGACTATAGGTTGCAGAAGAAAGTGACAAAGTTGAAAACACAATGTTGATATCTTGGTGAATATTGATATATATATATTCATATATTAAAACACCGTTGGCACTTCCAAAGGCTATTTGCCTTTCCATTAAATAGGTTAGAACTACCAGAAGTACAGAAGGCAACAGGACAAGCAGTCTAAGTAGGAAAGGTAACAAATACTAACATATTTGCTAGAGCATCTATAATTTTTCTTACATTTTGCAATAATTTCTTGCAAAAGATTCTGCAATTTTGGTAACACAGATCACAAAAGAGAAATGTGGAACACCATGACTGGAACCTTGAAAGGGAGCAGAAGCATGCATTAGGAAGGCCATCATGAGGATGGATGATACAGGAGTCACCTACCCATCTGTAAAGATAAATGAGTTGACATACCTCCACTACTAAATGGGATGTAAACAGGGAAATGAGGGGAAATGAGGCATTGTGATTGTATTTCTTTTTTTTTTTTTTTCTTTTCTTTTTCAACTCCAGAAGCTTCTTAAGACTGTTTGGTTGATAAATTTAATAAGACTTATTCTTCAAAAATTTCTTTTATTTTGTGCAAGCATTTTACAGTGTTCTCTACTTTGTATACAAATGATGTATCAATTTAGAAGGTGAGGAAAAATAACAAAATGTCACTGGAAAGATTTTATCTTTGGATTTTAATCTTAATTATGAAAAGGCAAAAAAATAAACCCAACAAAAACCCCACAAGTCTGAAGAAGGTATAAAAAAAATTAGAAATTTAGATCATTTGCATTTGTCTGCTTCTACTGGGAGTCAGCAAACCCAGGCCATTATCCAGTTCATCTTCTAGTTCCTAAAAGCACAATTTAGAGCTTCTGATCTGAGAAGCCAAAGTATGAATTTCCTTGTTGTACCTAGCCTATTTATATCTATCTATGGCATTATAAAGGTTCTTATCAAATTCTTTCAACAAATATGTAAACACATGCGGTAGTGCCTTTTATTCTGAAGACTTAGACATTTTCAGGAAAAAGGAAAGGCTTTACACAGTACTCGTATACAGATGCTCTCTGGAGAAAAACCTCCGTGGCATACACTTTTAAAAACCTACATAAATGATATTCTTCAGCCACATGAGTACTTTAAATGCATGAAAAACAATTATCCAGGAAGTATAACATTCATTTGCTACATCCATATGGGAAACTTTATTTCAATTATATGCTGTATGGGTTCTGCTCAGAATGCTAGCTCCAACTCTGATAGTTTCATTTTCTAGCAACTTGCTTTTTAAGTGACAGGATTTTGAACAGGATTATGTACTAAATACTGTAGTCATATTGACAGTTTGGGTAGATCAGTTGGCAAACTGCTCAGTGTGCACCAAGGAAATGGTCCATTTTGCTAATCTATATCTTACACACATGGTTTGCTGTCATGGTTTAAGAATGGTACCCTCTAATTAATGCTCTCACTGAAACATCCCAAAACATGGTCTGCTCGCTCACTTCTTTCTCTGTCAACCCTCCCCCTGCAGTGGACTAGAGAGGAGAATTGGAGATACAAAAGGTAAAGATTAAAGATCATGGGTTGAGATAAGAGCAATTTACTGAAAACAGCAATGAGATAAGAAAATGAATAGTAACAAAAACAATATTAATAACAAAAGTGTAAAAAAGGTGAATGATTCACACACAAGTGCTCACCACTATACCTGGTGGAACCCCTGGCAACACCTGACCCTGCCAGGTTACACAACCTGGAAGGGACCACTTGGCTTCTTGAGAGACATGAGCTGGTATAGAATAACCTCCATGTCCTATCCATACTCCTTCTGGCTACTGCAAAAAGTAATCCTGTAACCTGGCCAGAAACAGTACATTCACTAATTCTTTGGTATCACTTATTCAATTTCTTACTTTTTTCTTTTTTTTTGTTTTTGTTTTTGTTTTTGTTTTTGTTTTTTTTTTGTTTGCATTCTACACACAGCTCCACACAGCTGTTATGAACATTTTTGTCTTCGGAGGAAAGAGGGATGGATTAGCATCAGTCTATTGCTATTTATGCTATGACAAAATTTGAGAGGAAATAGAGCAGAAAACTGTACTTGCACTTTGTCTGTGTAAAGTCTTCCTAAGTATCAGAATTGGGACATTCTTCTTATATGTTAGGCCCATTGTGGCAAAGATGACAGTAGAATTTTAAATGCCATTTCTGAATCACCGCACATACCGAAGTTCCGTTCCACAAGGTGCTCAGTGTCCATAGCTTTGTTCAGTAAACCCAAGATTTGTGAAGAATGTGTTTATTCCAAAAACTATGAAGAGAAGAGGTGGGCTTTATGATGGTAACTTACAATGAGCAATACTTTCATCATTATTGTTATAAACTTGATGCCTTCAGGAAGGTAAGAGAGAATCAATACAAATAAAAATGTTTATACACATTGAAGCTGATATTCACAAATTTACCCAACTATTAAAACAGTTCAAGGCAGTCAAGGAAACTGTGCCATACACAAAACAACCAAATAAATACAATTACTTTTTGGAAATATTCCATAAGGCAAATGGAGAGCTCATTCATGTCTACAGTATTGCTTTTACCAGGTATAATATTAAAAAACAAACAAACAAACATACAAAACCCCCCAAAACCACAAATAAAGGCACAAAACTAAAGAGGATCTGCTCTGAATTTCCTAACATTTGTTTCCTAGTGCAGTATATGTTTCACTATTTTTTTCTCTATAATTGTGCTGCTTGAGTCTATTGTGTATATGCACAAGAGGAGCACAGGTATTAGAACAGAAGGATTGTATTAGATGAACAGTGAGCCACTGCGCAGGGCAGAATGCAGTGCATATGTTACTGAACTATTCTTTACCAAACCACTATTGGGTCTAGCAGCTGCACTGATTCTATATTTTAACACTTTATTCAGTCAGTCCAGAACTTTGAGGGCTACTAAGCATGAGAAGCTCTGTCTTGTATCATTTGACATTGCAGGTATTTGTGCCTCTCTCACATAAGAAATGAACCTATGAAACAAACTGGAAGGCAGAGAAGGTTGAAGAAAGTCTTAAGGGAAATGTTTAACTTCTTTCATTCATTGGATGCAGTATGGAGAACAAATTGCAGAAAATGGAAGCCACCATGCTATGCCCTAGTTGCTGTTACTGCAACTTATTGTAATTGGATGGTAAGTATTGGTGGCTATAGACTGTTCTGGAAGAACAGAAGAGAAAGGAAGAAAGGAGTTGCCCTCTACCTCAAGAGTTGGAGAGGTTGTGAAGAGTTGACTTTGAAGAACAGCCCTGAGCAAATTGAAAACTTATGTGTAAGAATTAGAGACAGAGGAAAAAACCAAAACCTTGTGGTTGGTTCACTACAGGCCCCTGATCAATGGGAGCCTGTTACTGAGGTCATGTTGGTCCATCTGAAGGACACAAAGCACTTTCAGTTTCTTATCCTGCTGTGGGATCTCAAGTACCTTCAACATCTACTGGGAAAGTGGCACACCAAGCTGTAGGCAATCCAGGAAAGTCATGGAATGCTTGGAGGATAACTTCTTAAGCCAGGCAGTATGCCTACAAGAGACGATGGTATACTGGACCTGATGATCACCTATGCAAGTGAGCTATGATGACATCAAGATTGGAGGCAGCCTGTGCAGTAGTGATCATGTACTGGTGGAGTTTGCAGCTCTGAGGGATATGGGCCAGATGAAGAGTAAAGTCAGGACCCTGAGTTTTAGTAAAGTACACTTTCGGCTCTTCAAGGAGTTAGTTGTTAAGACCCCCTGGAAAATTGCCCTGAGGGACAAGAGAGCAGAGTTGAGATATCTGTAGGGATGTTTTCCATAGAGCATATGACATCTTAATCCCCAGGTGCTAGAAATTGGTCATGGAAGGTGAGAAACTGGAATAACTGAGTCAATAAGAGCTCCTTAAACTAAAGGCCAAAAAGGCAATAGACAGGGAGTGAATGGGAAAAAGTATAAGACTGTCCAATTGGGTAGAAGTGGAGTCAGCAAGGCCAGGCTGCAGATGAATCTGAACTCGGCAAGGGATGCAAAGAATGACAAAAAGTGATGTGTCAGAAAAGGAAGGATAAGAAAGTCTGCTCACCTAATAAGCAAGGCTAGCAAACAGGTAACTACAGGTACGGAGAAGGCTGAATTATTCAATGAAGTTTTTGCCTCAGTCTTCACTGTCCTTCTCTTTTTCCTCACTTTTGGAATGGATGGACTGCAAAAGGGAGACTGAGGGAGCAAACGTCCTCCCATTGTAAGAGAAAATAGCTGTTCTTGTCCCAGAGTTCAGTTTTCAGATCTGCCTTCAGTCTCTCAGGGCGCTGTGGATCCTGTGGGCTTCTCAGTGTTGTAACATTTGTCTCATCAGCCCTGGCTGGGGAGCAGGTGGAACAGATCTAGCCCTGTGCAATGCAGTGCCTCCCTAGGAATGAACAGGATCTGTACAAGAAACGTGTTGGCTTGGAAAGTTTTGGGTCATCTGGAAAACTAGTCCTGCTTCTCAAAGTAGTCATACCTATGCTTTGTTTTAGTAGATTTTACTTAGGATACATATGGAAAAAAAAAAAAAAAAAAAAGGCAAACAACCCACTGAATCAAAACTTCTGGACAAAAATCAAGAAGTGTGAAGGTAAATCAAGGGAATCAGCTGCCAATTAAGGACAAAAATTAAAAACCAAACCAAAACCCTCCAAAAATCCACAAAATGATGAAAAAAACCCAAAAAAGCTGTAATGAGAGCATTTTTACATGAGATTCTTCCAAGTGAAATAATTTATAGTGATCTCTGTAAAATGTAACATTGTTGGCTAGACTTCCTGAATGAAGATTTTGGGATAAGCCTGCGCAATGGATTTTTTAGGTGAGGCACAGTGTGAGTGGAACTGGCCCCACCCCCTTTACTCCTGAGGTTCATTTTGCCACGGCCGAGCACACTCGGACAGTGACAGCGAGTTCCTCGGGATTCCAACCAGTGTCCTCAGAGGAGGATCCGGCTCCACAGGCGGCGACTTACACCATTCGGCCAACGCCCGCTGCAAAATGTAACATTAAAAAACAAAAACAAAACCAAAAACCAAACAACAAAAAACCCCAAACCATACTGTCTTTCTTTGTAAGTAAAAAGAAATAAAATTCCAATTAGTCTGTCAGTGTAAATCTACACAAAGTGTTTTATATCCTTAGATTAGGAATAGATAAATTGTTCAGAGTCACACTATGCACTGTTATTCTTACGTGGGTATCATATAGTGACTGGTACCAACTGCACCCTTTAATGAGTGGATGACCATTTTTCACTTAGCCATGAGCAGTTACTGGCAGTTACAGCTGTTCCCCAACTCAGTGCCTACATACCTTTTAGGGTCAGTCCCTAGCACACTGGGGTACATGTTAGTTATAAACTATAAGAGGTCCCATGATTTTTCATAAGTACCTTAAAGAAAACTGGAGAGTGGCAGCAAATGATTCGTTTAAGGAGCTGAGAGGTAAAACATGGAGTCAGGAGCAGTTGAAGAAAGAAAAAATGACCCAATATTAGATATTCAAAGCAATATTTTAGACAGTTTTTAAAATATTTGGACAAAGTCTTCTAAGAGCTACTGCACAGCTTTTCATCCAAGTTCACTTGCCTCCTTGTGAGTAAAACAATTACTTAAATCCCCTGAGAGTTAATGCACTCATTTGGAAGGCACAGAGTGCCTTCGTGTGTGGCCATGTATGTGACCTCTATTAAACCTTAATAGAACTATTTCTGGAATAATTCCTGGTATTCAGAAAGTAAATGGGGAAGAAAATTGACAATGACTTATATTTATGTTGAATTTCAGAAAGCCATTTCTTCTTGCTTTTCATTATAATTTTATTTTCAGCACTATAATTTCTGTTGTCAAGCCTGAAGGAATGCTTGCAGCAATCCTGCTGTGGAGTGGGGACTGCTTCTTTTCCACACTAAGTGAGAAGATGGGAACACAGCAAACTTGCTGCAGGAGCCATAGCTCCTGATCCATAGACTACATCTATTTGTCATGTATCTAGAAATGGTAAAAAAAACTGTGAAAAATAAGGAAGTAATAAAAATGAATTATTTTGATGAAGTGTCACCCAGGGCTTATTTCAATCAGCATTTAATTTCAAGAATTGTTTATAGTGTATTAAGTTGCATAAACTTGCATAGTAACTCTTAGTTGTCATATACAGTCCATGACAACCATCTGGTTAGAATGACATCTTTGTTTTTGTTTGTTTGTTTGTTTGTTTTCCTTGTGGTTTTGTGTTGTGTTTTTTTTTCTTCTTCAGTGTTACTGAAATTAAAATATTGACAGGAGCACTTTATATGGGGCAGACAACTTAACGGAAAAGCTGCTGTTACATAGGCTCTTTTTTGGATTAAAGTCACAATTCTATAAAATAAAACATAATCTTGAACTAATTACAATTTTTTGCAAAAATACAGACATAAAAGAAGAAATAAATTAAGAGTTTTTAACCATGCAAACATTTTAGATTTTTAGAAAAGTACCTTATATTTTACTTTAATTGATTCAAGAGCAAAAAGTAACTTGCAAGAAAGTAGAATATGCTTACTGACTTTTGCTTTCATTCGCACCGTAGGGTTTCTTTTTTCTTTGCTTGTTTTCAAACAGATACCAATTTTCTTTGCTGGGAAGATAGGGATGCTTTGGCAGATTTCAGTAGAATAACTTTTGTAACTCAGGGGATTAGTAATGGTTCCTTCCAGTCCAGCATAGGGAATTACTAAGAACGTGCAAGGCTTTTAATTTCTGAGTTGTTTTAATTCTACAGTGAGATTAAGATGTCTGAAACTCATTATAGATGATTTCTGTTCCATGACAGAAAGATCTGCTTGCAGTTCCTATTCATATACCAGTATTCTGGTTTCACTGTCATAAAACATCACCTGTTTACTGTAATTGTGGCTTTGTTTGTTTTGTTGGTTGGTTGATTTTTGTTTGTTTTTGTTTGCTTGTGTTTGTGCATGGTTTTGTTTTTAATGGAAGAAGACATAAGGCAGATGAATAAACAATGAGATAAGTTTCATGCCATGTTTCTTATAACCAACTCTAATGAAGCAGAGAGCCCTTATGGTCACCAGCAATGCATTGGTGAGAGTTATTGGGTCATCTCCATGGCTCATTGGTCTTGCTACTGTGTACAAAACAGTGTGCTCCAGATGCTCCATTGTCACTTTTGGCACCTACATTGATTTTGAAGGGCTGGATCCACAGAATGTGAACATTGAAGCTGTATCAATTCATACCAACTGAGAAGCTGACAAAACTATTAAATGTTACTTGTGTCTGTAACAACATCAGCTCAGAGGCTCTTCACTGGGCACACTCAAGTAGGATCAATATCTCAGTCAGTCCAGAGCATGGACATCAAACACTTTTGAGTGGCCCACAGAAATCCCTATAATGTACCCTCAGTGAGTTTACTGATGATACAGAACTGAAGGCTGTGCTGCCATTTAGTGGGACGTTGAGTGGGGAGAAACCTAATGAGGTTCAACAAGAGAGTGGCGGTTTTCACTCAGTGTCCACCCAAACCTCCAGGCCCCTCCTTTCCCAGAGAGAGAGAAGAAAAAAAGGCAAAAAATCAGCTGAGAGACAATGGCAAAGCAAACTCAGAGTGGCTAAATACTTAAATTTATTACTAACAAGATAATAACTAAAACTAAAAGTAATAAAACTAAAAAATAAGAAATAGATCAGTCTTAAGAACACCTTTCTCCTCCCGCTCCTTCTTTTTTCTAGCAGTTTGAAGGAGCAGGGAATGGGGGTTTTGCAGGCAGTTGTTGTTTCTGCCATTGCTCTTGTCTTGTGGGTCACTCCATGTGATGCAGTCGGGTCTCTGCACCCCGATGGTCCTCTGTGGGCTGAAGGGGGACAACCTGCTCCATCACAGTCCTCACCACGGACTGCAGGGGGGCCACAGCTCTGAGTCCTTCCCCTGCTCCCTTGGGGTACCTCCCATGGGAGACAGTTCTCAATAGATTTCTCCAATGTCAGTCTACCCAAGGCAGCACTTCTACCAGGGGGAAAAACCTGCTCCAACATGGGTCTTCTCCTCTAAAAGTCATGGCTGCAAGTCCTTGCAGGATCTCGCTCTATCCTGGGCCTCCCACAGGGCAACAGCTCCTTCCTGCCTCCACCTGATCCTCCATGGGCTGCAAGGAGGTCTCTGTACCCCAATGGTCCTCCATGGGCTGCAGGGGGCCATGGCTTTGAGTCCTTCCTCCCCTGCTCCAACTTAGGATCCCTCCTTCTCCTCCTGTTCTGAACTTGGTCTCTGTGTTGTTATCCCATGGATGGAATTTCCCAACTATGCAACACTTCTAAATTCTTAAATATGTTATCACAGAGGTGTGACTATGATTCTTAATTGGCTCAACTTGGGCCATCAAACAGGAAGTCCCTTCTGGACCTGGCTGTCATTGGCTCTACAGGACAGGAGAAACTTTGTTGGGGGAGGCACCTGTCGGGGACTGCCAAGAGGATAATTTTTACCAATAGATGAAACTGTCTGCTG
>VXAU01004095.1:65218-79009 GCA_013399695.1 Formicarius rufipectus | reverse complement strand
CCCTATAAGGCTAAGCCACCCCCAGTTTTCCCTTATAAGTTATAAACCCTCCTTCCCTTTTCCTTTTGTGTCGTGGTCTGCCCCTAACTCCACCCAACTTCTAGAATGCTCCGACCAAACCCTATAAGAGTCCCATGCACCCTCAATAAAGTATTCACACTTGTGCACAGCTGTTCACAGTCTCCCCTGTGTAGACCGTTCCTTCTTTACCTTCCAGACCATGACAAAACTTCTAACAGCTTCTAACAGAAACCATCCTGGAAGCCCCACCTTCTACTAAAACTCAGCTACAGAAACCTATGACAAAGAGCAAATGTAGGGCCCTGCACCTGGACAGGAATAACCCCAAGTATCAGTACAACCTACAGGCTGACCTACTAGAGAGCAGTTCTGCTGAGAAAGACCTAGGAGTCTTGGTGGATGACATTTGACCATAAGCTTGTGATGAGGAGTGCCAGTAGTAGCATCTTGGGTTTCATTAGGGAGCTTGTAGACAACAGGCAGAGAGAGGTGATCCTCACTGTCTACTCAGCCCTAGTGATGTCACATCTGGAGTCCTGTGTCCAGTTCTGGGGTCCTCAGTGCAAGAAAGAAGGAATTACTGGAGAAGGTCCAGCAAAGACCATAAAGATGGTTAGAAGTCTGGAGTATCTCTTTTATGGGTGGAGACTGCAGGAGCTGGGCCTGTTTAGTCCAGAGAAGAGAAGACTAAGAGTGGATTTCATTATTGCTTATAAATATCTCAGAGGCAGGTGACAAGACGATGGTGCCAGACCTGTTTTTGGTGGTGCCCAGACACAGGAGCAGGAGCAATGGCCATTAACTAAAGCATAAGAAGTTTCACCTTAATATAAGTAAAAACTTCCTTGTGTTGAGGGTGGCAGGGCACTGGAACAGACTGCCCAGGGAGGTTGTGAAGCCTCTTCTCTGGAGAAATTCAAAACCCAGGTGGACATGTTCCCATGAAACGTTTGCAGGGGGGCAGGACTGAATCCAGAGGTCCCTTCCAAAACTAAAAATTCTGTGACTCTGTGATTCTTTGATATTAGCATGATGCAGGGTCTAAAAAGCCAATTTCCTTCCTAGAAATGAAATGGGAAAAATCATTTCCTGAGCACTTCCCAAGCCTTTTTCTTCCTGAATGCTGGGCAGAGTGTCTATAAATACAGGCAAGTTATGACACGTGCATGTTGAAGTTACAATATTGCTGTTTTTCAGGAGTCTGAATGTGTGGGTAGTACTCATGAGATTTCAGTCCAGGGTGAAACCAGACTCAGAAAAATACCAGGAACTTCAGCTTTCATATCCTCCCTAATCTCAGCTCAGACAGAGGAATCCATCTCCTGTCACCAACTGCAGCTCTTTGTCTCCCTTCCAGAAAAGAGATTTACAGTTAACATTTCCCTCTTCCTCTGTAAACCCAACCCCAATTTCACAGCATGGTGCTTGATAACCCACTCTGTAACCCAGGAATATCAAGGAGGGGATAAAATGGAGGGATTAGATAAAATGGAGAGAAATGAGTTACGGAGCTAGATGGCTACAGGAAAGAGGATATAGAGTCAGGGGATTCGTGGATTCAAAGGCCAGGGGATGCTGACCAGAAATACTCTGTGCAGAGACATGTTCAAGTATAGGAGGACAAAGGAGTCCCTAAGTCACCAGCTGCAATTACCCACATTGCTCCAGTTTTGGCTTTCTGCCTTAGCTTGATTACCAAAATGAACTGGCTTTCCTGCAGATACACCAAACTCAAGACTGGATAATTCTGCTGTTTGAGGTTGCAGATCAGTCCTCACTGTGCTTCCTATTGCTTCAGTCAACATGGTTTTTTAATTTCCCATCTGTTTTAAAACAAGAGAGATTATGATGCTCTTTTATTTTTGAGTATTTATTTGTCACATTGTACTGATAAAGTGTTTTTCTCAGCTTTGGAACTTCTTCTTTTTTAGTTATTAAAAACTCACTTTTGATTAATTTTTATAAAGTTAAAGATATTGCGGTTAAGCAATACACAGAAGAAAGAAAACAAAAGGTTGTTATGAGAAAATATGGATTAGGAGCAAAAGTTGGGTGTTCTTCCTATGTAATATTTCTGAATTCACAGTGTCACTAAAAGTGACTGATTTTACATTTGCTATTGTATAGCAAGTTTTTCAACTCAGGACCAACTCAGGATGTCAACTATTACATAAAAGGTGTCTTTTTTTACAGACTTACGTTTTACTACAGTTAGTTCTAGTACATGATCACTTTTTTCCCTAAGGGATATAGAATCACAGATGTCAAAATTTGGCAATGTTTTCTTTCCACAAAAGTGTACAAAAACTTCTGGCAGTAATATAGCTTGGAACAAAACATATTTGCCAAGCATTCTATGCATGTAAACTGGCTAAACCATGTTAGTTTCCCAACTCCAAAATTTAAATAACTGGTGTGATGGGCTGAGCAATTTAGGTATATTTTTTGCATAAATTAGTTGTTTCCCCATGCTAACAGGGTTTTATTGCCCATTTCATCTATTTAAATCAGAATATTCTACCAGTAACAAGAACCTGAAATCTTAGAATACACAATAAAACATTTACAAAATTTTGTTGTGACCAGTCTGTATGCATTCCTCTTTCAGTATGAAGCAGCAAGAATTTCAACTCATGTTCAGAGGGAATAAAATACAGTATACAATTCTTAAGTATTCTGGATTCTGCCAATCAGCACCTTAAGATAAAGGCCACAAACCCTTAAGTATCGAGGCTCCTTGTTGCTTATGAGTGACACAAGTTGTCAGTCTGAAGATGGAGTCAAGGAGCAGGTATTCAAGCCTGTATTTGACCTTGAGTTGAAAAGTTTTCTCTAGAAATAGAAAGTCGTTCACATTCTCAGAGAGACATCTATAATGACAGAGCAACAGAAAGAGCTTCAGTAGAATCATTACTGAACTGGAAAGTGCTTTTTGGTTATAGGCAATGACCATTAAAGATAGATTATAAAAGCTGAAAAAAATTATTCTCTGCCAAAGGTTGGCCCAAATGGTCATTGCTATTGGCAGAGGATAAAACTCTAAAGGAAGTTTCTTCCAACTCTTGCCGCTTACCAAAGTCCTTTAAAACTCAAAAGCTTTTATGGATGTCAGGTCAGAACAAAGTTGTTTTAACAATGTGAGATACATTTTGACTATCTACTGCCTGTCAGGACCTATTTGCATATTTTCTAGCATTTTTCATATTTACATGTAATTTTTTAATATATTTTTTTTGCTTTTACCCTGTTTCAAAATTGGCTTCAGATAATCCCTTGTAATAAATGTACAATCTGTACATGCCCTGTTCACTCAGTCAAAATATAAAATACAAATGTAATTTTACTGTTTTCTCAGTTAACATTAGCCTAAGCTATGCATAATACAGTAGTTCAGATTGTGATTCTGAAGTTACAAATGAACTTATCTAGCTTTTATAGTTACCTTAATGTAAAAGAGTAATTTTTGCATGTTTAAGAAAGCTGATAGAGAAAGATATATGGGGACAAAGAATAGATGAATAGTATTAGCAGAATTTCTTTTTGTCTTCAACAGAATAAAATCTCTGAGCTCCAGAAACTACTAACATGTAATAAAATGTTCAATGTCACTTTTTATCAGAGAGTGATAGGCTATGAGAAAGAAAATAAACATTGATAAAGTTGTCTTGTCTGCTGCTTTGATCACAGTAAAAGTGACTTTAAATTACCATCTTGAAATCAGAAGATTATTTGATTATACAGGTTCTGGGAATAAGTTCCTAGATTTAAGATCAGTGGAAGAATAGTTTTGTACTCATTCATAAGAAAAACCAACAAGATAGTCTGTAGATCAGAACATAAAGGGAAGCTTTTAAGAAAGATATGTTCATTTCACATAAGTTTTATGATTAGTCTGAGAGAAAGAATAATACAGAGCAGAATATTCTCTTTTGTTCTTTCCTTTTCTTTATCCATATATATATATATACTATTTTGCACAGGGTAATTCTATATTCATAATATTCAAAATGTTTGACTTGTTGGGGCCCTATAAGCAGTGTTGGCTGAAGTATCACCCTGAATAGACCAAGTGGGTTTTTTTTCCTTAAATATATGATTTCTATAATAGCAGGTACACAGAGAAGTCAAGTTGTATTAGTGACTCAGCAAGATTATCAATGTGCAGCAGTTACAGTTTCACTGTCTCTACTTTTCATTCTTTTTCAGGATTATGGCATTTCTTATGCTTGCTGTGATTTATATACTGACAGATAACATCTGATTAATCATAGACTGTATTGTTTTTTTCTTTTAAAATGCTTTGTTTCAACCTATTGGTTTATTTGGACACTGTTGGGATACAAAACTGCTTGGCAACAAAGGAGTTAGCAAGAATGTCGAGGAGACCTTGGGAGAAGTGTGAATGGCCATCTCTTGACAGAAAAGGCTGCAAAACGGTCACCTCCCTGTCTCCCAGATGTATGAAGCTGCCTCGACTTTGGGGATACACCCTGAACCTAGATGAGGACTCTATTGTGTTTCTAACATGCACTCATTACCATATGTCTCTCCATAGTTAATAGTGTGTTATCTCCTGGTTATGACATCTCCACCCATGTTTAGCATAAGTCAAACCCTGGGATGAATATTCATTTACTGAGCATATATATTGTGTGTTATAGTGTCAATAAAGTTGTTCTTGCTTGCATCCCCATCAAGCAGGGAACGTTTTAGTTTTTGACCGCCATAGGACACCACAAGAAAGAAATTTTCTAGTTACTAATTTATTCTGATAGTACAGCAAAACAGATATTCCTGGAGTTTTGTACTTTGCCAAGTATCAGTGAGTACCTTCTCCTTCCTAATACTAGCATGAGCTGGATAGGCTTAGAGGCTGGCAATGCGTACTGGACAGATTAGTTTTATTGCTATAGCTTGATAGGGCATTTTGGGTTAGCCAGGAATGCTGGTGAACAAAGAATATCTTTATTGCTTATCTCACATAAGGTAGAATCCACACACTGAACTCTATTCTTTTTATATAGCAATCATTGTCCCATGATCTGAAAAACATACAACCTGAAATATGGGAAAAAAACCCCCAAAACCACTCTGTGATCAAAATATGTGCAAGTAGGATCTTTACTGGAAAGAATGAATGGGGTGTTACCTAAGAGAGATTTCAGCAGACTACTTTGAAGTGCTTCAACAGTGTTGTTAAATTGATTCAGTATGCTAAAAAAGTACTTGGATGTAACTTACAGAAACTGAGATTTTGCCAGTAGAGTATATTCCAATTCCTTTGAATGAAACAACTTAGAGCCGAAAATGTATTCTAAATTGTTGATATAAAATTAATTCTTGCTAAAGCTTTTGCCAGACAACTTACCATTTTAGCCCACAGTTTTTGTAGGAACAAAGACATGCCCCCATTTTGCTGTGCTGGTCTGAACTTGTGATAAAAATTATAAATTTCTCAACCTGTAAATGCCTTCCAGGTAAGAACTTTGAAATCACATTATATAGCTCCATGACTTCAATGTCAAAAATCACTTCAAGAACCAGGGACCAAGATTCAGTTTTGTCTCACCTGCATGCCTTTCTTGATGAAAATTACAAATTGGCATGAATGTGATAGACTTAGCTCAAAATAAGCAGTATAAGAGACTTTGGACATTTGTCTTACCATCTGTGGACAATACTGGGATACTATGAGCACACTGCTGACAGGTGCTATAATGAATGTTGGGCATGCGGGACTGCTCTGCTAGAGAAGTCAAGCCAGTATCTTCTTCACTTTGCAGGAGCTGTTTCACAGGGTGAAGGAATAGGCTGGTTACCCAAAAGCAGGCTATTTCATCAGGTTATAGGAAAGGATCAAAAGCTTTTCATCAAAACCTGTGAAGGGAAAATGTGAATATCCCTATGAGAAAGGACAGTGACACCAAAAGCTAGATGCTGCTATGTAACAAAATTTCACCAGATCAGAAACTGACACTGATGACAAGTGCACACAGGGAATAAAGCCCAAAATACCGTGTGAGTCTGACCAGGACATATCACACCTGTCTCTGACACGTACCTGAGGCATATGCTTCTTTTGCATTCTGGCTGAACTTAAAAATATCATTATGCCCATCAAGTTTGACTGTATTATTTCTGAGCTTATGTAGACACTGATTTGATCCTTCATACCCTTATGCAAACAGAAGCAATGTATTTTTGGAAAAAAAAAATCTAATTTATTAAGTGTTGTTTTAACACAAGTATTTTTTAAAATTTGTTTTCTATTATATATTTGTCATCTTTATGTTAAAGTGAGAAATCCTGTATGTGACATTGCCTAAGAAATTGAGGTAGCATTGTTATCAAAGTGTTCTTTTCACTGTATTTTTCATTGTTATATTTTACTTTTTTACTGAAATTCCAGGTGAATTTTGGTGTTGTGCGCCGTTTCTCTAAGAGTTTTCACACAAGCAGTAGGGACTAGGGAGAACAAAATACTGTATTTTAAAAGAGATATTATTTCCCTAATATACAATAACATTCTGGAGTTTATGAGACTGCTTAATACAGTAAATCCAACTTATCTCTTGTTGGGTCATTACTGACAAATAGAAGTAGGATTTATTTTTAAAATTTTCACTAGATTTGTATATTGGTCTTTTTACTTTCTTGTTGCTGAGTACTGAGAACAAAATGTGACTTCAAAAAATATATAATTTTTCATATATCTATAGTGTACTTTGTGTAACTTGTGTGTTGATGGATGACTTGTCTACTGCTTTTTAAAAATTGGGTTTTTTTCCAATTAATTATTTATTGATGCTCAGTGATGTTCTATTTATTTTTCCATTTTTAGCAGTTTATGATGATCAAAAGATTAGAAACTGTGTTTAGGTTTATGTCTCCCCATTTATCCACAGGTCAAAGCTCTGCAAGGAAAGCTTTCATAAAACAAAGATTTTTTTTTGTGTGTGTGTGTTTTGTTTTTGTTTTTGGTTTTGGTTTTGTTTTGTTTTGTTTTGTTTTTTGTTTTTTATTTGATTTGTAGGCTATCTTATATGTCACTAGTCTGTTCTTGCTTTATGCTGGTTTCTGATGAGGACCAGTGAATTTTGGTGTTAAATTTTGCAGTCTTTTACAGACTTTAAACTATACCTGCATACTGGGAAACCAAAGATACAATCAGTTCTGTGTTTAAAGAGTTCTTACCTGTAACAGGCATGGTCTTTGTTACATATAAAGTAATTAGATTCAGAAGGAAAGTAGAAAGAAATGTTACATGAATAAGTTATTTGTTTATGACCTCTAATTTTAACTTAGCTTGAAGATACAGGTGGATTCCAAATTTCAGACCTTGAAGCAAATAGACCTGCAGGTCAGACAGATGAATATCTTGTCCTTTTATCACTGATATTAGTGAAATTATTGAGAAAATTTTCTTTGAATAAAATTAGCTGTGGCAGGTGCAAACAGTCCTGACTCATTGCTGCCCATCAAGAGAATCCTTTTTTTCTCACTTTCTGAAGGTTAAGTAAGGAGGCATTTTACACTGTACATCAATTAAAATCAAGTCACATATGCAAAAACCCTAAAATGCTGTGGTTGGCAAGGGATTGGCACTATAGTAGCTAGTGGAACCTTAGCACCCCCTTCTTAGTACCCCCTTGGAGAAATTCAGATGATATACTCTTGCCAAAAAGCAACAAGACAGTTCATTTCTCTAGATGTATGCGGAATAGAGGTTGAGAGAAATTATTGCATGAGGTTTATTTCTTTCCCACTCTGTGAGAGTGTCCCTTCAGCTGGTATAAGCTATGCAGAGCAGTAGTTCCTCTTTACTCTGCTTTATTATTTCTTGACTGAATCCCAGAGGAATCCTATGGAGTCACAATTTTTGCAAAATGAAATGAATCATGACAGAAACCACAGCAGAAATGAAAACAAAATGAAAAATCAACTTAGCCTTTTTGTAAGAAAGCTGTCTACTTGTAAATATTTGTTAGGAACAGAGCCCACATAAGCCTCTGTTGATATGTCTGAATGTAACTCTTCCTCTGGGTGTACTTTTAATTCTGCAGCCAGAGTGTTAGCAATATGAAACAGAAAATGTCACAAAATGCCAAGTCTGAAAAGTGTCACTGAGGAAAGAAAAGAAAAAGAAATAGAAATGTAAAGATGAAAAGAAAAGGAAAACAAACAAACAAAAGAGAAGAAAAGGAAAAAAGTATGGTGAATCCAAACCAAAGACAAATTAAATAAAATAAACATGTTTCACTGGGAGTGAGCAATGGTTTCTTGGGAATATTATTTTATAAATTTTGTATCCTATTAACTTTCATTACATTGATGGAGAAATATTAAAACTGTGAAAGTGCGGAAGACAAATTAACACATCAGTTAAATTTATGGGACAGTGGAGTCTGAGTTTATTCCACCATTTTGAATTCCAATAAAACTGTAATTACTAACTTGTGTAATCCTCATAGAAATCTACTTTCATTACCATTTAATTTGAAGTCATTGACTGGCGTATACTTAATTTTTCAGCCATCTAACGCAGAGGAATAGAAGGCAGCTTAGAATAAAGCAGTCTTTCTTTTCAGTGCTCATTGCAGTTTTTTTCTCTGCACTTGTTCAAGCTGAATTTTGTCTGTGACAATAAAGAAATTAGTTTAGTTAAAAACAGTACAGAGAAATTAAGATTTACTCAAGGACATTAGTGTCTCTATCCTTCTTTTATTTTCCTCATGCATGTGTAACTCTTTTCCTTGAAGACATGTCAGGTTGCATTACCTCAGGAATAGATTCTGCCATCATTACACAGATCAATACCTTGTTTTGAGAGCAGTGTCACAGAAACTGGTACACGGTACTTCATGGGAGTCAGTCTAGAGTGTTACAGGGAGATGCTGAAGGTAACTTGCTTCTTGTATCCCTTTCTAATGTAAAAGAAGCGCAAAATACTTTATTACATTGTTAAAATATAGGTTGAAGGAATGAGGACACATTTGAAGAAAGTTGTGTGGTTTGACTTGTTTCAAGGGAAAGAAGTTTCACGTGCCAATTCTTTGGGATTTTGTTGTTTTTGTTGCTTGTTTTTCTGTTGTGGTTTTTGTTTGTTTTTTTGTTGTTGAGGGCACAGGTTATGGCAATGTCCTCCTCCTTATGACACAAGATCTTCACAGTATATGGGACATGCACAAGTGACCTTTCAGAATGATTAAATCATGAGTAGCAGCAAACCAGATAAATCAGTATTTCACAGTGAGAATCTGTTTGATTCATGTGTGGTAGTGTGCTAGACAGAAAGCAAACCTGAGGCCAAAATCTGTCTTTCACAACACTATTTCTAAAATGAATAAAATACAAAATTAAAAAAAAAAAAGAAAAGAAACTGTTATATATATGCAAAAGACAATTCTACGACAGAATGTCAATTGGTAGTCTGATAAATAGAGGAATATGTTAGTGTGAGGAGACACTTTTTGATACTATAAGGTACTTGGATGAGGACATAAAGAGTTTATGTTAAAAATACGGTATAGATAAAAAAGTTGGATAAGCACTGCTTTGGAAAAAGGGTTTAAAATTTAAAAGCACCTCAAAAACATAGAGTTGGTATAGGGAATGAGGACAACACGTAATAAGATAAATATGAAGAATTTGATTTGTATGCTAAAGTAGACTGCAGTTTGCACGCTGGAGGGAAGGGATGCCACTCAGAGTGACCTTGACAGGCTTGAGCGGTGGATCAATGAAAACCTCATGAAGTCCAACAAAGCAAAGTGCAAAGTCCTACACCTGGGTCTAGGCAATACCTACAGGTTGAGTAGAGAATTGAGAGCAGCCCTGTGGAGAAAGACTTGGGGGTGGTGGATGATGAAAAATTGAACCTGGGCCATCAGTGTGCACTCATAGCCCAAAAAGTCAATAGAATCCTGTGCTGCATCAAAAGCAGCATGGCCAACAGGAAGAGGGAGGTGATTCTCCCCCTCTGCTCTGCTCTTGTGGGACTGCACTTGGAGCACTGCATACAGGCCTGCTGCCCCCAGCACCAGATGGATATGGAACTGTTGAAGCTCTCCAGAAGAGGGTCACAAAGTTGATAAGAAGACTGGAGCAAACCCCTATGAAGTCAGGCTGAGAAGGTTTGGACTGTTCAGCCTGGAGAAGAGAAGGCTGTGTGGAGACCTCGTTCCAACCTTCCAGTATCTGAAGGGGGCCTACAGGCAAGCCAGAGAGAGGAATTGTAGAGGCAAGGAAAGGATTAATAGGTACAAATTGAAAGAGGGGAAATTTAATTTAGATATTACCAACATTTTTTTATTGTAAGGGTGGTGAGACAGTGGAGCAGATTGTTCAGGGAGGCTATGAATGCCCCAACTCTGGCAGAGTTCAAAGTCAGGTCAGATAAGGCTTGAGTAACATGGTCCTTTGGGTGGTAGCCCTGCATATGGCAGAGGGATTGGCATGATAATTAAGGTCCACTCCAATCCCTTAATATTCTGTGATTTTATGAAATTCAGGAGAATATTAAGTGTTTAGAAAGCAAACTTAAAAAAACGTTTTTCAGATTATGGTGAGGAAAATGTTACTCATGAATGATCAAGGTTGTAAGGGGAGATACTGAGTTGAATATGGTAATGCAACATAAATGGAGCTTGATAGAAATGTTAACTAATTATTACTTTTAAAAACTTATTTATCTTTACTAAGGTCTTGGATGTATTGATAGGGTACATTTCTTTGCTTTTGTTTGCTTTCCTCTGTTTTGGGCAGCTTGGGATAAGGCACAACATTTTGAGGAATATAAGGATCACTACAAAGGATCTGAAAAAGCTGGATAAGGCAGATGATGGGTAAGAAATAAATCACTTCTGAGAGGAAGCTAAAGAGGCTGGAACTACTTAAATCCAAAGATAATAAATAGTAGAAAAGAGTAGATGGGGAAAAAATCAGATATGGCAAAGATTTTGTAAAGAATAGAAAGAAGATACTGTCTTAAAATGCGGCACCAAAACAAAACAAAACAGGTAGGAATTTTCAATTTACTTTTATTTAAATTCAGGTAACAAAACAATACAATAAATTACTTAAATGATTGAGGAGTCTGTGTAATGACAAAAATTATGTACTTGATCTCATATTTTAAACAGTGGAAAGAATACATACTACTTGAGTCCTTTCTAGTCTTCTTGTTCCCTAATTTTAATTTTAGTTACCAGAACAGGAAGATTTTCTTTTTTAATTCTTTGCTATTCAGAAGTATGGCTTTTCAACCTTGTACTTTGCAAACATGCACCATAAATCTTTAGTAAATACCAGCTGTGAAAACATCAAGGTTAAGAGCAGTATTTTCCTTCAAAAGCAGCTTGGGTGGATGGTACAATTGATTTAATGCATTATTCCTTTACTGCTAGCACTTGTAATAGTTCACACTGTGTTAATTTATTCTTTCACTTAGAGCTTAAACATCAAATAGACATATTTAAAAATAAGTATATGGTGAGTGTAGATTGAGTAATGAAATGTCACTGAGGTGTGGACTACACTTTTGAAAGTATTTTAAATCTTCAACTCAGAAAAACCCATGACCCTGTGTGGCAGTCGAAAACTAAAACGTTCCCTGCTTAATGGGGATGCAAGCAAGAACAACTTTATTGAAACTATAACACACAATATATATGCTCAGTAAATGAATATTCATCCCAGGGTTTGACTTATGCTAAACATGGGTGGAGATGTCATAACCAGGAGATAACACACTATTAACTATGGAGAGACATATGGTAATGGATGCATGTTAGAAGCACAATGGAGTCCTCATCTAGGTTCAGGGTGTATCCCCAAAGTCGAGGCAGCTTCATACATCTGGGAGACAGGGAGGTGACCGTTTTGCAGCCTTTTCTGTCAAGAGATGGCCATTCACACTTCTCCCAAGGTCTCCTCGACATTCTTGTTAACTCCTTTGTTGCCAAGCAGTTTTGTATCCCAACAACCCTGAGTCCTTAAGTGAGCAGCTTTGATATGATCATTGTGAAAATATCTCAATTATATTTTGTTCTTTTTAAAAGCTCAGGAGAAAGATGCATAAGTGAGGAGGGAAGAAATGAAAACATTGATGAAATATTATGAATATTATTATGAAAACTTAGTATTAAATTGTTATTGACCTCATACCTCTTTGTGTCAGTAACTTGCAAGTTGGCGTTTCACCTGAAGGTTATAGAAATATTCCTTCTAATTTTTTTTTTTTTTTGAGGTATAAGGATACAATAGACATATCTGAAACACATTTTAACATCATCTATTTACATTTTTTCAGAAGCAGATACAGGACATAAAAAGCAGGGCTTAAAATCCTGAGCCCTGTTAATTCACACTAACTTTTAAATTTGTTTTGAGTATAAATTTGATGACTGTAAAATCTGTCTGCAAAACCAGCTATTGAGACCTGACTTTTGAAAAAAATAGCCATTATTCAGAGATTTCCTGTGTAGAAGACAAAGGTTTTCACTTCTGACATTCCTGTGGTAAGCACTGGATCTCTGCATACTGTCAGTGATACTTCTGGGGCTGTTAATCCTTCATACGTGAGATGATTTTGACTGGTTTTGATGTCAAATTCTTTGATAATGGAAGAGATGCACAGTCTTTACAAGAAATTGGATTAATTTAAAATCAATCATGAGTACCATCCAGAAACTTCATTAAAGTTTAGAGCTTCTTCTTTTGGCAGAACCATTTGTTTCTGTATAGAGGAAAACAACGAATATAGTGAAGAGAAACAGAAGTAAAAGAACAATTAGGTAAAAAGCATTATACCTCCAGTTGAACTCAAGAACTGAGAAGGCACTGGATGTGAAATAATTTTGCCAATATAATCAATGTTGTATTTTTGTAAAAAGAAATGTTATACACAGAATTAATAGAAACAGAATTACAAAGTCAGATATTCTGTTTGCTTATTAGTTTAATCACACCAAAGCATATCTTGCATGTAAAAATATGATCTTATGGTCTGTGTTTTTCTGAATTTGTGTAGTGTAACCCTGCTTTCTACTATACTCAAAGCAAGTAAAGAAGAACCAAAATGTTGTCTGTTACTTTTATTCTTATACATATTTTAGACATTAGAATCTCAAATTGGTAATAGCCAGTGTTGACTGGTTAAATTGATTTGCCATCAAGTGATTTTTTCATGTTCTGCACAATCCGTGCAACTTCTCTCTTATGTATAAGGCATGTAATTCTTTACCTCTTTGTCTCTTTGACTTCTTGAAAACAACAACAACAACAAAGAAGAAAAACACCCCCACCAAAAAAAAAAACACAAAAAACCAAAACCAATTGTGAGGAGCAATAGTGAAAAGAGTGAAGCAGACATGAAATCCTTTTTGTTATCATTACAGGTGGATCATACAGGCTCACTGATTACTTTCTTTCTCTGTAGGGTTTACCTCAATAACACTCACTTCCTTGTCCCCTTATTCACTGTACTTCTTTGCCTTAATATACTTCAACTCTTACCTATTTTTTCATAACTTTATTCACTTGAACTTGGTTTAGTTTTGCAGTCCCCCCACCTTGACACAGAAATCCTTTGTGTAGTGCAGGATTGTGAAGGCGTTGCATGAAATTTTACATCACAGAAGCCTTTTGTCAGCTACTACAGAGAAACCTTATTATAACACCTTATCTTACCTATGGCATTGGGCAGAAGCTATACTTTCAGCTATCAGGAAAAGTTGTTAATATTTAAGCCAGTCAGGACTTTTTTTTTTT